>JAXIVH010000027.1:3080170-3105170 GCA_036785325.1 Urophycis tenuis
TGCTAACTACTTGCATCAATAGATGTGTTGTTTCTCGTAAAGCCAATCTCCCTGATCAGGTCAGACCTTCAGGAGGAATGTAGGCTGCTGGATCTGTGGCTAGGGGCTAGAGCCCCAATCTTAGAAATGACCTTCTTGAAGCACAGTGAGACAACTTGTCTTGGGGATGACGCACTTTAACTCTATTGACCCTAATGTTCTCCCCAGATGAAGGGGTGAATATCAGTGTTCTCTATTGGTCAGGAGGGACACATGAATGGGGTTCATATTAGTAGGAGACATCACCATCGTCTGCATTCTTACACTTCAAATTACAAATTCCTCTTCTTCTGCTGCTGCCATTGCATGTGGGGTACCACAAAGTTCTACTTTAGGCCCTCTTTTATTTTCAATTGACATGCTACTACTTGGTGGACAATACAAAGATATACCCTGAGACCTGGTGGCCCCAACAGCCTCAATGGTAGACTGCCTCAAGGAGTAAATCAGGAACTATATTGTTTGGGAGCTATCTCGCTCTGAAGAAGAGAGCGTGGTCTTGATCCTATCGGTAGCACCCTGCTACCATCTGTAGCTGGGTGTCTGATCTGTAGAAGAGTGTCAAGAATGTAGCAGGGTGTCTATTCTGCATCACTGTGTCTAGAATGTAGCTGAGTGTCTAGTATGTAGCAGGGTGTCTAGTCTGTAGCTGTGTGTCTAGTCTGTAGCTGTGTGTCTAGGTCAGTCTGTGGCTGGGTGTCTAGTCTTCAGCTGGGTGTCTAGTCTGTAGCTGTGTGTCTAGTCTTCAGCTGGGTGTCTAGGTCAGTCTGTGGCTGGGGGTCTAGTCTTCAGCTGGGTGTCTTTGTCAGTCTGTGGCTGTGTCTTTAGTCTGTAGCTGTGTGTCTAGTCTTCAGCTGGGTGTCTAGCTCAGTCTGTGGCTGGGGGTCTAGTCTTCAGCTGGGTGTCTTGGTCAGTCTGTGGCTGGGTGTCTAGTCTGTAGCTGGGTGTCTAGGTCAGTCTGTGGCTGGGTGTCTAGTCTGTAGCTGGGTGTCTAGTCTTCAGCTGGGTGTCTTGGTCAGTCTGTGGCTGGGGGTCTAGTCTTCAGCTGGGTGTCTAGGTCAGTCTGTGGCTGTGTCTTTAGTCTGTAGCTGTGTGTCTAGTCTTCAGCTGGGTGTCTAGCTCAGTCTGTGGCTGGGGGTCTAGTCTTCAGCTGGGTGTCTTGGTCAGTCTGTGGCTGGGTGTCTAGTCTGTAGCTGGGTGTCTAGTCTTCAGCTGGGTGTCTTGGTCAGTCTGTGGCTGGGTGTCTAGTCTGTAGCTGGGTGTCTAGGTCAGTCTGTGGCTGGGTGTCTAGTCTGTAGCCGGGTGTCTAGTCTTCAGCTTGGTGTCTAGGTCAGTCTGTGGCTGGGGGTCTACTCTGTAGCAGGGTGTTACAGACTGGGTTCAGGGTGGAGTGTGAGGTGTTCAGTTTCTCTCACTGAGTGCCCCAGGCAGGTGGTGTGTGTATGTGTGTGTGTGTGTGTGTGTGTGTGTGTTTGTGTGTGTGTGTGTGTGTGTGTGTGTGTGTGTGTGTGTGTGTGTGTGTGCATGCATGCGTGTGTGTGTGTGCATGCATGCGTGTGTGTGTGTGTGTGTGTGTGTGTGTGTGTGTGTGTGTGCATGTATGCTTGTCTGCATCTGCATGTGTGTATGTACATGTGTTTGTGTGTGTGCTGCTCGCTGTCTCCTGCTCGCAAAGACCTGCGCAAAAACTGTGAGCAGGTACGCACGCTTCCGCACGCTTCCGCACACGCCAACGCATGCACGCACGCCTCCGCGCACGCACACTCCCGCTCACCTTGACACTCGGTGTCCCGGAACGGCGTGCAGGCGTGTATCTCTTCCTCGCCGGCCTCCTCGCACAGGTTGCACGGCAGGCAGGGCTCCGTGGAGCTCTCCTGGTCCGAGTAGGTGTCCGTCCCGCAGCGCTCGCACACCGTGTCGCGGTCGTCGTCGCAGCTGTACAGCATGCCCTGCCCCTCGGGGCACCGGGTGCACGGCTCGCACCGGTCGGACTGCTGGTTCATGTAGAAGCCGTACTTGCAGGTGCACACCGCGTCGTTGGAGTCCGTGCAGGGGGACTTCATGCGCTGCACGCTGCTGCAGCGCATGCAGGGCTGGCACTGCTCCGTGTGGCTGAGGTTCTCCGAGAAGGTCTCGCCTGGGAGAAGTGACACGGTCCCATGTGTATGCATTTCATGCTGTGTGTGTGAGATGCATATAATGGAGTACGCTGTCACGGTGACGATGATCAATAGGCTATGCGTTGTGTGCTGAAGAACCCTATGAACGTATTGAAGATGTGCCATATGTGATTTGATGCGTACATCTTTTAATGTAATGTAATGGTTTAAAATATCGACTTCCGCTTGGGAAATAAGTGGTCACTTTTAAGCGCTAACCTCCAGGTGTTTTATGTTTTGTAACACAAAATAAAACCAGACCAAATAAAATCATATCGAACAACAAATAACGACAAATAACCTTAACACACAAATGGCTATTGATTATTGTTTTAGAAAAGGAAATTTTGTGTATGCATTTGCAACACTTCTATTGATTTATGAATTGTATTTCTTGTTCAAACCAAATGAAACACCTTCCTCGCTGGATTCGTATTCCAAATAATGAGTGCTTCCTGCTGCCACTGCGGTCAAACATTAAGTGGCCCCCTGCAGAATCACTGACAACACACTCAGCTCTATAGTGATCACCTAGTACACCCTGCTACAAAGTGATCACCTAGTACACCCTGCTACATAGAGATCACCTAGCAAACCCTGTGCTATATAGTGAGCTCCAAGTACACCTTGCTACATAGTGATCACCTAGTACACCTTGCTACATAGTGATCACCTAGTACACCCTGCTACAAAGTGATCACCTAGTGCACCCTGCTACATAGTGATCAACTAGTACACCCTGCTACAAAGTGATCTCCTACTACATCCTGCTACATAATGATATCCTTCTCAGTCACTCTGCTACATAGTGATCTCCTCGTACATGTACAGCTGCAAAATAATATCCTTCTCAGTCACCCTGCTATATAGTGATATCCTGGCACATCTCCTGCTACATAATGATATCCTATTTAGTCACCCGACTACATAGTGATCTCCAAGTACATTTCCTGCTTCCTAGTGATCTCCTAGTACATTTCCTGTTACACATTGCCTATATTATGACAACTCCTAGTGCTCTCAGAGCTATTAGGCTAATGAGTATTGAGAATATATATTTAATAAATAATATATAATATATATTATGTATGATACGTAACATAGCATAAAATATATCACATGTAATATATCTATGTAAATCTATATCTATATATCATTAATAATGCATAAGAGAACCTTAACAACTTATAAATGGTCAGCAGTTAAAGCCTACACACAGTGTGTGTGTGTGTGTGTGTGTGTGTGTGTGTGTGTGTGTGTGTCTGTGTTTGGGGGGGGGGGGGGGTAGTATGTAGAATGTAGTATGTAGTATGTAGTATAGTACTGTCTATGCAGGGGGAATCCAAGTGTTGTTGTGTGTAGTATATTGTGTGTATAGTACAGTGCTGTCTATGCAGGGTGTGTAGTATATTGTGTGTATAGTACAGTACTGTCTATGCAGGGTGTGTAGTATATTGTGTGTATAGTACAGTACTGTCTATGCAGGAAGAGCAGACGGTCTGCGTGGCTCCACAGGGTTTGGTGACTCCTTCTCCAGGTAGACACTGACGGCAACATGCCCCGCTAGCGGTGAACTGGCCAGAAGCACAAGACTCCTGATTGGCTGCAGCTCCCACCTGCCAACCGACACACAGACCAATCAGCAACACCCAGTATACAGTATATATACAGTGTAGTTTATAGAGTCAGCCTGGCTGTTCGTTCTCAGAAAAGTACAGACTGATAGCTATAATGAAAGGTACAGACGCATAGCCTGGCTATAGAGAAAGTTACAGACTCAGAGCCTGGCTATAGAGAAAGGTACAAACTCATAGAGCGGGGATCTTGATTGAACAGATTGAACAGAAGGAGTAGTGGAGGGGAGCAGAAGAGGACTGGGGGAGGGTGAGATGAAAAGGGAGGCGATGGGAGAGGAGGAGAGGGAAGGAGAGAGAAGGGGACAGATGAAAGGGGAGGAGATAAGAGGATAGAAGAGAAGTAGAGGAGAGGGGGCGAGAGTGACATATGGAAGGCCCAGACAACGTAACCCAACCCATAGCCTCACTAACCCTAACAGCCTAACCCAGACTCTTACAACCTAACCCAACCCAGAGCCTAACTAACCCTAACAACTTAACCCAGACTCTTAACAAGCTAACCTAACCCAGACCCCAACAACCTAAACCAACCCAGAGCCTTCCCTTACCCTGACAACCTAACCCAGACCAGAGCCTGACTAACCCTAACAACCTTACTCAGACAATAACAACCTATGATAACCTAGAACCTTAGAACGTTACCTATTCCAGAACCAGACCCTAACAACCTATCCTTACGCAGACACTACAAAACCCCAACAACCAAACGTAACCTTTCTGATCTGCATCATTCGAAGCATAATCATCAGGGCTGTGTAAACTTTTATGACGTTTGATTCCAAATGCATCTTTTCAGCCGCGCATCTAAATGATGCGAATTGCGCGGTGCTGCAGGTGCGACATTTACGGCACGACGCGCTATCTAAAAGTCTTCATAACAAACTCACCGCCCCCAGGAGAAGCGCAACGAACACGGTCTCCATCTGGACTCTCCGCGGCATCCCGGTCTGTAGTTTACTCCCCCCCATCAAAAACCCGAAACTCAAACCCACTTAGCAGCAGCTATCCCCAGTGATTTCCAGGACGGTTGACATGGCTGTGGCACGTTTGGCAGAGCTGCAACACACACAAAAAAAGTATAATGTCCAGCTGAACATAAAAACGATCCAGTAGGCCTATGCGCAGCGATGCCTCCAGAGTATTGTGTGTGTGTGTGTGTGTGTGAGCCTGGCTTTAGTTGCTGGAGTAGCCTACTTAAGTTGTGGCGTACTTTAGTTCAGGAGTAGAACCACCGGCTGCGGTACCGACCGACGCGAACCCTCGGAGCTGAGAAGGTGCGCAACAGTGAGAGAGGAGCGGCAGAACGAGGATCTGCTCTCCACGCCCATCCAGCCAATCGAGCGGCCCGCCTACAACGCGTCCCGTCCCGACAGCATCTCTGCTCTCTTATTCAATCTCCTGATTCGATTGTCTCGAAGAGAGCGGAGTAATGACCGCCATCTGTTCTATGAGATAAATACGCTAATGCATATTAGCGACCTATTAACCCAACCCTGTTCTTATAGACTGTACTAAACGCCCTCCATTTGGACCCCCCCCCCCCCCCCCCACACACACACACACACACACACACACACGCACGCAAGCACGCACGCACGCACGCACATACAAACACGCACGCACGCACAAACACGAAGGCCAATGTAATTTTAGAAACTAAATGGTTATTTCTGAACTACAACGTAAATGACGAAGACCACAATATGTGTGAGGCCAATTCATTATACATATTGTATTTACTTGTGTATTTATTATTAAATGTGTTACCACCAATACATTGATATTATAGTAGGCCTACAAAGAATATTTGGTAATGAATGACAAACGAGATCAAATTTAAGATGGATTGGAAGATGAATTTAAGCAAAAGAAATCGGATGAAACGGTTGCACTAACATTAAACAGGTGAACAGATGTGAGTCAATAAAAGACCAAATAGAGAGAAGCAAATCGTGCCCAAAAACGAGAGTTAATGACATAAAAGTGGAAGTGGAAAGTTGCTGCTTTATTCAGACGTCAGAGATAAAGGCTTTGTAAGTGGACAGAAAATGTGAAGTCGGTAGGCGGTTTACATTGTTGTAGTCAACATCCCCTCTTAAAAATGAATGGAACCGAATTAGCTTAATGTGGCCTAATGGCCTGGAACTGACTTACAAACAAACGCCTTATGTTGGTGGGGAGGACACCCGATGGTCTCAGCGTATAGCCTGCTCTCCCCCAAATGAAATGCAACATTTATGATGATGACAAAAGCGACGTAACACCTTAAGGTGAGTAAAGGATCTCTACACAAGTAGGCCTACGTTTGACCTGAAATTCATTCATTATGGGTGTGTAAGCAAATGCTATAGGCCTACAATATGATGTCAAACTGAAATAATTGAAGGTATGAAATAATGAAGTCATTGCGCAACGTTGAAAGTGAATGGAACCAATCGGGCTTGATGCAGCCTATAACGGACTCAAAAACATCGGAAAAAAAATGTTAAGGACACATAACAATTGCAAATTCTGACGCATAACCTAACCATCCTGACGCAAGGCTTGAGTTGGTGGGTGGCCAGGGGTGGCCAGAGCTGCATGGCACTCATGCCACCGCGCAATAATGATTCATTGGAGTGTCAGGAACATTAACATTGAAAAGCAAATTTACAAATCCCAAATTTTGATCAAGATTCAAGAGACTTTATTCAAGAGACTTTATTCATCCCGAGGGAAATTATTATGATACCTGGAAATAAAGCATCGTTCTTCAAAGAGCCCATAAAAGTTTTAGCAATAGGGTTAGTGTCAGTATAAGGGTTAGTATTAGTATTCGGGTTATAATTTATTAGCCTAGTTAATTATACCATTTTTTATTTTAGGGTTAGGGTTTCCTAGACCAGGGATGTATTTTTGCTCCTAATGTTTGGTTTCAGGGTTAGAGTGTCATATTTGGGTGAGACTCGGTCTTAGTTTTGGGTATAGGGGTTTGATATTAGGCTTAGGGTTGGTTTTGGGGTTAGGGTCCAGTTTCCCAAAGCACAACCCCAGGCGGACCTTGGATGGGGTACGGATGGGATCTGGGATCAGATAGCATAAGTTCCCCAAGGACTCAGAGCTATAGTCCTATTTCGAATGAGTTGCGTGCTCTTGATGCAAAGAAAACAAAAGTGTGCAAATCCTTGGTTAGTCTTTTAATTTACATGGATATAGTTCTAAAATGATATCCAGATAGAGACATGTGTTTATATTTGTATCTTACCTTTCTGCTGGGAGTCCCACGAGCCACTGCTCTATATAGCCTACAATATACATTCATCATAAAACTTCATACTGATACCTCTCATAATGAAAGGAACATGTTATCAGTGTGATGGAAAAAAAAAAAACCGTTTCAGTTGTCTAAACGGTTTCCCCCCCCTGGGGGGCGCCAGATAACTTTCGGTGACACGTGAGGGAAAACGACGTAGGCCTTAGAGTACTATAGAGTCTATAGTACTCTAGTAGGCCTACACGATGATTTAATAAATGAGTTTTTCTTTCTTGTGAAACAATTAAAGGCGTTGTGAGAATAACCTTTTCGAGCCGGTTCGACTGTTTTTTTTGTTTCTTTTTTATTGGGGGGGGGGGGGGGGGGTTCTTAATCTCATAATCTCACTCTCTTATGCTCTCTGTATCCTGCCTATAGGAGCTTTAGGAGCTCCTACAATTAAAAGTGATAATTAAACATGACGGAGACGAGATGAGTCATTGTGGTCAGCTCTAAGGCATTTATTCACCTAAATAAATAGCCTCTATATTTTGAATGTTTAACCCTTCTACAAATATTATACGTAAATCTCCTTATAGGTTTGCCTGCTACTGCGTAACTCATAACGTAAAACGTATGTTAATTATGTAAAATACATGACGTAGATTGCTAAATAGCTGTAGAGATTACTTATCTGGCTGGTGTCTTCGACTCCCAGCATAACCGTACCAAGGTGGATCCCCCCCTTGTCTTGTTCAGGTTAACTGGATTCTACTTCTGGAATGAACTTGCATGTCTCCGAATGGATGTTTTCCTTTCTGTCACCACAAGAATTACATCACAGCTGGTTTAATTCAACCATACTTGGGTTTAATTCCATCAAAATGAAAAATCAAGTATCCGCAATCATCAGATTTATTTTTTATACAATGATAATTAGCATTTTCAAAAGGTTTAATTGTACACGAGAGTTGTGACTGTTTTTTAACTTCTTCAAGGGAAAGTACAAAGTCAACATCCAAAACAACCACGTTTTACTAGTCCTGTCACTAATCCTGCTTCTAATGCTATTCATCCTGTTTCTACTGCCAATCCGGTTTTGGGATTTGAGATGAAAGGTTTTCAGCAAAAAAGATGGTAAGATTTTATTAATTCTCATTATTTCTCTATTGGATATTTTTATCCAATGAAACATGTTCCTGAGTTAAAACAAGGAAGTCAGTTTATCAAGTAAGCTGAGAGAAATGCTTTGGTTACAAAGAATATAAGTCTCCCTCTTCTGGTCAACAAGGAAAGCTGCATTCAACTCAACTACCTAAAGAAAAGTTTATATATTTTTTGTAAAATCAAGTGTTAAGACAATGATAGACACCTAGATTATCACATTCAGATCCCTGATAATAAAAAGTAATTTAGCTCAAAAGCAGAAGCACAATGATTCGGTTGAACAAAATGATTTCCTTCAACCCCGGCCAACGTCAATTACGATTTACGACACAAACAAAGGTAACAGAAGTCATCCTCATAGTCAGTATCTGCCCTCATATCAGTGTAACAATAAAGCATTACGTTCACATTTAGCTCATCAAGCTAACCCTGCTAAAGGAAATACTGTTAAGAACAGTATTTCACAGTAGACTAGAGTCACCACATTTGAACAGAAAGAAGATCAAAAGCCCTCCCAAGTCCAACACACAAGTATTCAGCTTGGCAAGTAGGCCTACTAAACATTCACCAGGTAACATTAACCACAGACTTCTGCTCCTCTGTACCTGACCTGTACATAGCGAAACACCACCTAGCAATGCTCTGATGGCACAAACACTTTGGTAGTATCTGTATAAGTGGTCGATTACAGTGATTACCACAGAGCACATTTAAGTGAACACAATGCATCAGGCCTGTTAAGTTTCCTGACACAAATGTTGACGTGGTATTGCTGCAG
This sequence comes from Urophycis tenuis, assembly GCA_036785325.1. Classification (NCBI taxonomy): domain Eukaryota; kingdom Metazoa; phylum Chordata; class Actinopteri; order Gadiformes; family Phycidae; genus Urophycis; species Urophycis tenuis. The sequence continues at coordinate 3,089,183 of JAXIVH010000027.1, forward strand.
GCAGAGAGGAGGTACGTCATGTTCCCTTACTTTCTATCATGCGTGCAGAGATTAAACACAGGGATTAAAACGTGAAGACTTCTGACAAGGAACTTGACAAAGCAAACTTTTTTTTTTTTACCGACAGACATCTCTCTAATAATGGTAGCATGTCCCGCCCCCCCCCCCCGTCTGGCAAACACACGCACACACACACACTGGACGCACCTCGCTGCAAGCATTCCGTCGTAAGACGAGAACTCCTGGGAACAAGATTAAGGGACCCGTGAGAAAGTTTGTGACTAGTTTCGGCTGAGTACCCTGTGACACTGCGGCGAGGGAAGCCCAAATGCGGTGCTTCAATTTTGGCCATGAACCTGCAATTTTGTCCTGTGCTACGACACCGATTTGATGATGTGATTTTAAGTAGACTGGGCCTTGATTATCTCACTTGCTTGCTGTATGTGTGACCAGGGGATGATGGGGTTGTGACTTGTGATTCATATCCCCACCAAACCTGCCTGCTGTTCTGACCCTGTCCTGACACACTCCTCTAAGCAACAAAACAAGAAGTGTAGAATACATTTAGGTTGAGTTCAAATTAACAATGTCACACATGATCAGACATAGTTTTCCTTTGAGGTAATGGATCACTTCATCTTTGAATACTCTTTGGTATTGCTGCTACTTTGGTCCACTGCCCTTAACTAGGCTTTGCATATTTATCATCTTTAGTATCACAGTGTGAGCTACTGGTATGTAGCCATTGGGCTTAGCATCTCTAGCATCACACTGTGAGTTACCGCTAGGAAGCTATTCCCTGGCTGTCTGTAGGCATAGCCTCTTTAGCATCTTTGTTAAAAACAATAAAGCAGTCTAATTTGTTTGCGAGGCCAAGTGAGAGGGGATCTGTGTCCTTGGAGATGTTAGCCTTGGTTGCTATGGGTGCCGCTGTTGATGACGTGTGGCGCCGACAGCGTCGTATCCAGGCAATCGTGGAGAGAACCAATGAGCTTGTCAGGAGGGCGGTACCGCTGAGGAAGAAGGTGGCAGCGTAGCTTCCTGTCGTATCGACCAACCATCCTGCAGAAGGGGACCACGGGGTCAGAGGTCATGGGTTATCAAACAGCATCAATGCACGTTACACTGTCCAGATGTTTTGAGGCTTCTAATATTCATTAGATGTTTAGAAGCGTCTATTAAGATTTTTATCGGATGTTGTTGGTCAACAATGAGATGCTCCAAGCATAAGACCTGGAATGGAGATGCCTGGAGTAGAGGCTAGTTAGCTGTATTGGCTTGACTTGCATAGAGGCTTGATTGTTTGGTTACAAGGGAGGCGAGTAAGCCAGAGGTGTATAAAGTACTTGAAAAAAATAACTAAGTAAAAGTATAAGTACCATAACTGAAAATGACTTTGGTAAAAGTAAAAGTCACCTAAAGGAAAATTACTTAAGTAAAAGTCTTAAAGTAGCTCACATTTAATGTACTTAAGTATCAAAAGTATCTTGTGAAAAAATATACTCAAGTATCAAAAGTAAAAGTACAAGTACAAGTATTTTAATAGTATGCATGAAAAGAAGCAAAACAACCCAAAATGATTCCCCCCTTTGTTTTTTATTTCACTTTTTCAGGTGAATGAAATGTTGTATAGAATACCACTCAGAAAATAAACAATGTCTTTAACATTTAACATAAGAAGCACTTTTTCGCTTTTTAACTATGTTGGGGGGAATCCTCATGAGCTGAGGCACAGTAACACCACACAAACAACATTTCTGGTTCAAGTGGAGAAGTTGAACTTGCGGTTCATTGTCAGCAGAAGCTGATTTTCAAAAGTGTCCGCAGCTAGCCGTGCTCTTTTTGGGCTTTTTGGGCCCGCATTTACCTTCAACTTCGCGAGAGTACCGTACATGGTTCTTCTTGTCCTCTCGGACCCACACATTCCAGATAATTTTTTGACTATTTTAATTTGGAAATTTACTTTGACAAATGTCAAAGTAACAAAGTAAAAGTATATTTTTTAACTTTTAAATGTAATGAAGTAAAAGTAAAAGTCCTGATTAAAAAAAAAACTCAAGTAAAGTACAAATCCTCAAAAAAAATACTTAAGTAGTGTAACAAAGTACATCTACTTAGTTACTATACACCTCTGGAGTAAGCTTGGTTGTTATGGAGGCTAGTGACTTGGCTGCCAGGGAGGCTAGTTGGCTTGGTTGATAAGAGAGGCTAGCTAGCTTGGTTGCTATGGAGGCTAGTTAGCAAACCTGTTAGCGCCCTAGCTAGTAATGATTGTTCTTCATGTAGAGATTGGTGACTCTGAGTGAACTCTGACTCTCAATGAATTCCATGGGCAGGGTGACCCATACTAACTGGCTACTGAGTAATGCAAAACAACCTGCAGGTTGACAGCTGCAAGAATGATGCAACCCAAACCATTTTCCCCACACAGATATGGCTATGGCGACACCACTGACAGGGTTACAAAGGTCACCATGCTCGAAGTGTGAATGTGCAACTGGCTTAAAGATATACTGTGTTTTACTGTGTGTGTGTGTTTTACTGTGTGTGTGTGTGTGTGTGTGTGTGTGTGTGTGTGTGTGTGTGTGTGTGTGTGTGTGTGTGTGTGTATGGTGTGTGTGTGTGTGTGTGGTGTGTATTTGTGTGTGTATATGTATGGTGTGTGTGTGTGTGGTGTGTATTTATGTGTGTGTATGTATGGTGTGTGTGTGGTGTGTATTTGTGTGTGTATATGTATGGTGTGTGTGTGTGTGGTGTGTATTTGTGTGTGTGTATGTATGGTGTGTGTGTGTGGTGTGTATTTGTGTGTGTATATGTATGGTGTGTGTGTGTGTGTGTATTACCTCCGACGGGCGGACTCAGCAGGTAGGGGAAGGCGTGCAAGAAGTAGACGACGCCCAGGGCGGAGGAGAGGTGTGCAGGGCCCACGACGTCGCTGGTGACCACCGGGATGAGAGCCACGTAGGCCCCGTCAAAGTACCCGTAGAGGACGGAGAAGGGGAGGAGCTGGGCGAAGGAGCGCAGCAAGGGGACACACACGCAACACACGCCTTCCATTGCCACGGCGACGCTGTAACACGCCCGTCGGTATGGCTTCAGACACCTGCGGGCACACGCACACAATTAAGCATGGGCCGGGAGTGCCGCACAACAATTTTTATTGGGGCGTAACCGAAACAGCAACTCTCGAGGATTTCACAAAAGAAGCACACAGCAACATAAAATGCCATCATTTATTATAATATATTATACATATAAAAAATAGGAATATTTGTAATATTTTATGCGGTCAGGTGTGTGGTTATAGGACACTTTACGACGGCTTTGAGCCAATCCGAAGCGAGGACCGAAACTATCCATATTTATAATACTACAGTATAATACATGCCACTACAGTAAAGTAGCACAATACCATCTATCACTGAGCCACCTACGAATAGGGTTGAGTATCGTTTGGGTTTTATCCGATACCGGTGCCTACTCGGTACTTTTGAAACGGTTCCGGTGCTAAAACGGTTCTCGAAGCGGTGCTTAAAAAAAACGAAACCGCACTCACTTCACTGTCAAAAAACAATTCCCTTTTATTTCCAGGGCCAAATTACACACAATATAAAATAAAGCAATATAATTTAAAATAATATAAAATAAGAATTCGCATTTACGTCCATCAAATAAAACAATATTGCAGCTTTCACCCTTCCAGTGTATTCTCAAAAACATGAGGAAAAACTTGCTGTCTGTCTGTCTGCCTATCTATCTATCTATCTGTCTATCTATCTATCTAACGTATCTATCTATCTATCTATCTATCTATCTATCTATCTATCTATCTATCTATCTATCTATCTATCTATCTATCTATCTATCTATCTATCTATCTATCTATCACGAAATCTCTGTGGCACCCTCGCATTGTCACATCCATGCAATACTGCACGCATTTTGGTGCTGTTTCACACTCTGACTGCAACTCAGCCCACAATCGACTGGTAGACAGCGATCGACTGGTTGGGCACCCCTGCGCTACATATTAAGCCCTGTTTAGGGTGTTTTAGCCGGGTTTTCACCTTGAACGCTCTATAGAAATCTGGCACCCTACTGAACGAAGTTAAACTGAGAGAGCGTGCCGTTCAGACACCAGAATGAACGTGGTCACAGTAATGTTTATCAGGCATGAACGAGATCAGGCACAAAGCTGCGTGTGTGTATGTGTGTAAAACTACTTTGACTTATGTTATTCATGCAACACCTATAAATACACAATAAAAAACAAAGCAGGCTACAAAGAAGTTCGCCTCCATCTCACTCAGTGGAGGAGCAAGGAGGAGCTTGTGTGAGCAACTGTGTGAACCATTACTGTGAACTCATGGAAGAGAGAAAAAAAAGAACGTCTCCCAACCAAACGCGACTCGGTTCCCATCGTTCATGTTAATGAGCCGGTCAAAAGATTTGGGTCGTTCGTGAACGTTACAACTCTTAACGATATCGCTTTATTGCATCTCTTGCATGTTGCAGCGTCTGAATCCTTGGATGTGAAATGTAGCCAAACCTTGGATCTTTTTGCCTTCGGCATCTTCAATGATCCTCTCACTGCTATCAGTTCTGATGATCTGATCAACAAGTGTGCAGAGTAGCTGCACCGCAGAGTAGCTGGTTGACGCCGCCCGCAGCCCCATGGGGTGTTAAAAAAAGTCAGGCACCGAAATGAGGCACCGCAATTTGCGTTCTTATTCGATCTCGTTACAACCGTTTATGTCGGAACCGGTGCCCTACTGGAACCGAGTTTCGGTGCTCAACCCTACCTACGAACTCTGGAGGCGAGGCTACTATACGCGCCTACGCTAATACTGCAGTGTATAACACACACCAACACAGTGTTTGTTATACGGTGTATAATGGCACTGTACCTTCTATCGGTGAGCCATCCGAAGGTGATGTTGCCGACTATCCCCACGGCCCCGAGGGTAGACATGAGCAGGGCGGCGTTCTGGCTACTGACCCCGGAGCTCAGGGCGTAGGGCACCAGGTAGACGAAGGGGAGGCTGCAGCCGCTGGCCAGGAACAGGAAGGACACCGCCAGACACAGAAAGTCAGGGAGCAACAGGAATCTGTAGTCCCTGCTGGACAGGAAGCAGGAACTAAGACGTCGCTCTCTTGGCTTGCAGCTGGAGGAGGGCGCGTGTTCTGTGGCGTCATCGCCAGGAAGCCGCTGAGGAGAAGTCAACGAGGCGACGACCGAAGGCTCCTTAAGGAGTGACGGTTCCTTGAGGGGTTTCCCTCCCAGGGGCGATGGGTTACCTGGAGACAACACATTGCACATCACATCACACCTCTGTCTCCCTGTCTGTCTGGCTGTCTGTCAGTCTCCCTGTCTGCCCGGCTGGCTACCTGTCTTGTCTCCCCTTGTCTGTAAGTGTCCTCTCATGGTGACGTCCTAAAGTCACGACACGACGCAAGGATTGCGGAAGCCAAGGACCCTGGTACTCACATGCATGCGATGTTCCTTCCCCTCCCACTCTTCATCCCGTCTCCTTACCCTGCTGCTCTACATCCAGGCTTTGGCTGACGGAGATTGGCCGCAGCAGAGCTCCACAGACGCACAGGTTGGCCACGAAGGCGCTGAGGATGAGGAGGGCTCCCCTCCAGCTGTAGTGGTCGATGAGGAGCTGGACGGCCGGGGCCAGGAGGAAGGTGCCGATGCCGCTGCCCGACATGGCGATGCCGTACGCCAGCGCCTTGCGGCGGCTGAAGTAGCAGCCGACCGTGGCGATGGCGGGAGTGTAACACAGAGCGAAGCCGACACCTGGTGGAGGCACAGAGACACGCACACACGCACACACACACACACAGACACACACACACACACACACACATATACACACACACACACACACACACACCGGCACACACACACACACATACCGACACACACACACACGCACACGCACGCACACACACACACACACACACACACACACACACACACACACAAACCGGCACACACACAGTCACACACACATACCGACACACACACACACACACACACACACACACACACACATTTATTAGACAGACAAATTTTGCGAATGCATATCCAGTTCTTTTTTGATTTGCAAGGGCCATTCTCAACAGGTGAAAGATTGGGCGGGCCTACGACTAATCACAGCCGACGGCGCTCCAGCAGGGCAACTCAAACCCGCCCCACGTTAGATTGTTGTGGTTGTGACACGGCCAGGTCTGCCAGAAATCTCTCAGGATGGGAGTGGGGGCCAGTCGCACATGCCAGAGCAAATGACGCATGCCCTCGCTGACTGATCAGCTTCCAAGACCAATAGAGGCAATTTCCGACCGTAGAATCTAATGGGCAATGTTGTAGAAGCAATACAAACAAGCATTACGTAGCAATAACATTATTTGTTTAACTTTGTGTCAGATTATTCATTTCTTTAGTGAGTAGCCGTGTAACAAAATGGACACTGTGCAGCGGGCCAGTGATTATTGCAAATTCTAAAACTGTTAGTCCCAATGCTTGATTCTGATTGGCTGATAGGTGTGCTTTATGAGACGATAAAGTACACCTGTCCCCATCCAACGCTGCTGCTGACCGCTTCACCGCATCACTCCGCGCATGGCAACGACAATAAAGAAACTCGGAACCGGCTTTTTTCTGCTTTGTTATGGAATGGAAAGTTAACTTCGATTTGTTGGGTGGACTAACTATGGTCGATAAACTGCTTGTGGAAAGGGGCTGTCAAAATTAAAGTGATTGCTTGCAAGCGACGTGTTGTTTCTGCAACCTGGCCGGGAACAATCTGGAACAATCCTCGTATCTGGGAACTACTTTGTTGCGCATCTAGTGAATTATTAGTGAAACGGAAGCGTTTTTATTGCTACATGATTTTTCATATTGCCGCGTTGGTAACAGTTTTAGAATAGCAATTAGCCACTCGACGGTGTGAATTATGGAAAAATAAGGAACGTCTGAGAGGCGTGATAAGTCCCGAGGCGCTAGCCGTTCCTTATTTTTCCATAATTCACACCCTCTCGTGACTAATTGCTAAAATAACACCCTTTATGGTGATTTTGCAAGAATTTGCAGTGATGATGTACTAGTGCTTATCCCTTACATAGTACATAATAGCAGTGAGTATAGGCATAGTATAGTATAATAGTATAGTAGGTCTACTAATAATATAGTATATATATATATATAGCATATATACTGTATATACTGTACATATAGGAATAGTATATACTAGTATTGTAGTAATAGTATAGCATAAACTTTACCAGTGAGTATGCCGAGGGTGAGGTAGAGCCCCTCCAAGCTGGAGCAGAAGGAGCTGAGTAGAAGGCCAGAGGAGGACAGAAGGCCTCCCAGCACCACCGACACACGGCTGGACCACTTGGTGGCTATAGCGCTGCCTAGTGGAGCTGCACATACACACACACACACACTCACATAAATATATACACCAAGCTGGACCACTTGGTGGCTATAGCGCTGCCTAGCGGAGCTACACACACACACACACACACACACTCACATAAATATATACACCAAGCTGGACCACTTGGCGGCTATAGCGCTGCCTAGCGGACACACATTTGGCGCAGTCCAGGTTCTATATAAGACAATGATGTGGTCCTGGTTCTAAATAGTGGTACGGTTCTGTTGCTGTATAATGGTACACTCCAGGTTCTTACCACAGAGCATAGTGGTACAGTCTACCAGACTGTGTATCCAGGCAGTCCCAGAATAGTCTCCTCCAAAATGACCCTGAAATTCTACAAAGAAGATAGAGATACATCTGGAGAGACAGAGAGAGCCAGAGATTATCACACATATATATAGTACTTCGCCAACATACTAAAGTAACCTTATTTTGTGATGTCACAAAAAAGATAAGGAAGGAAGGAAGTATAGGGTATAATGATAGCCATCCATGTCCAACTTTGAAATGTTTGGCCGGTTGAAGTTTCTTCAAGCTGTCACCAAAGACCTACTTAGAGCTGCTGTCCTACTTTCTGTTTAGGTTAACGTATCTATTTACCAACAGGTGGAACCTTAACCCTGTGTGTGTGTGTATGTGTGTTACCTAGTCAAAGTGTGTCTGCTATACGTACATTGTGTGTGTGTGTGTGTGTGTGTGCGTGCGCGCATGTGTGTGTATGTATGTGTGTGTGTGTGTTTGTGTGTGTGTGTGGTTGTGTGTGTGTGTGTATGTATATGTGTGTGTGTGTGTGCGTGTGCGTGTGTATGTATATGTGTGTGTGTGTGTGTGTGTGTGTGTGTGTGTGTGTGTGTGTGTGTGTGTGTATATGTGTGTGTGTGCTTGTGTGTGTGTGTGTGTTACCTCGTCACAGCACGAGTACACACTGTAACCATGAAGCAGCAGGCGACGATGACCCATCCCCACCCCCCGTCCAGTGGGGACCCCCCCCACTGCCGCTTCCCAGGATGCATTGCAGTGGGGTCGACCATGGACGACATGGATCCTTCTGGAAAATACACAACACAATAACATCATTTCAGTTCATGTTTATTTAGTGTGAGGAATCTGTGGCACAGCCGTGTCATTGATTTGCACATCAATCAATTGGACCGTAGTCAACTTGACAAAAAAAGTAAATTTGAGTGTCGTCTGCAAAGATGTGGAGATACTGTCTATTTTTTTGCCAGCCAATAGTGGGAATAAAGGTTAAACAGAAGCAAGAAATGGACCCTTGGGAAATACCACACGTCCTTTTTGTTCTCTTGGGTTACGCAGTTTCCAACGGACAAAAAATAGTCTGTCCTTTAAGTAAGGGTGCTTTCACGCCTGAGCTGTTAGGTCCAGTTTGTTTGGGGCGGTGTGAATGCCCATTCCAACTTTAGTGCGGCCCAAACAAACAACTGTGGTCCGCTAGAAAATGGTTGTCTGGGTCTGCTAGCGAGTGATGCAGCGGTTGGGTTCGCTTTAGGTGAGAACGCGATGTGAACAAACTATGAAGTCTGAAGGTGCTGCTCAGTGTGTGCACATTGGTATAACATCCAGCGATTCGAGAAACTGTAGTTTTAACATCCATGCAGCTCATGAGTTTGATAAATATACATTTTAGTTCATCGTTATAAAGAACAGAACTGCTGACCATCTGCAGTGGATCAGATGGAACAGAACTGCTGATTATCTGTATCTGATATGAGACACCTGTTGGCTAGATAACTGTTGACCAACAGTAGTGTATCAGAATTCTGAAGAAATGACATGTAAAACATTTTTTAAGAGGCTTATTGGAAGCCACTAACGACACCGGTTCAGTTTGATACAAATAGGCTGAGAGATGATTTACCTGACGTACCGGCCATGACGGATTATGCACAGACTATCAACAGGGTTGAATAAAACATGTTTGTTAGTACTCTTGTTTGTGACGAGGTTCACACAACACAATGAGGCACAACACCACACCGTACAATAACCACGAGACACCAGTAGAGACCACCTGTATGAGGCGTGCGTGTGTGTGTGTGTGTGTGTGTGAAAAATCAATTGATGCTAGCTGTAGATGTTTCACAGGCTGGAGAATCAACAAGAGTGAATGGCTCACATCCTTAACATTAGCTGGCTCGGCAGTAGCTTAGTGTGTAGAGCGGGTGGACAGAGCGGGTCGTCCACTAACTTAGGGTCGGCAGTTCGATCCCCTTGATCCCCCTCCTCCAATTGTCCACATGTCAAACCCCACAAATGTACTGATTGTAAGTCGTGTTGGACAAAAACGTCTGCTAAATGCCCCCTTTACCATTTACATCCTTAACATAACAATAACACGAGTTCTTAACTCAGTTCCTATTGTTAGCTCAGAGTCAAGAACTCACATCCTTAACATTTGCTCAGGGTCAATAACTCACATCCTTAACATTTGCATCATTAATCTTCGCCCAGGGTCATGTGAAGCATTCTAGCAGACCATAGCGCACATCTGTAACGTCAACTCAGAGTTGAAAGCTCACATCCTTAACGTTAGCCCAGGGTCAATAACCCACATCCTTAACATTTGCTCAGGGTCAATAATTCTCATCATTAATGTTCGCCCAGGGTCATGTGAAGCATTCTAGCAGACATCTGTCTCTGGTAGGTTGGTGACCGTCTGCCTTACCAGCACAGGCAGACGGTCAACAGGACTATTTTTATCTGCTGGTTATTTCTGTCCCAGCCAGACTTGAAAAGAGTGGTGTTTACTGCCTGGGTGACTGATCGAATAAACAAACTGTACATCAAAAGTTACAATATGCTGCTGTCATAACCAAGCTCTGGTCATGAAGGCCCCTGGGAGCCAGTCACAGTAAAACATACCAGCACTCTGGTCATGAGGGGCCCTGAGAGCCATTAAAAATCACTAGTACTATGGTCCCGATGGGCCCTGGGAGCCCCGCTCAGTTAGACACGTTGACGTCTCCAACACTGGGTGGAATCACCGTGGCGGACCGCCAGGAGATCATCTCGAGTCATTTGAGTTCAGGCACCGCACGACATGTTTCCGAGTCACATGGGTGTACAATATCTGAAAGCCTGTTGCAGCGCAAAGTTTGGATCGCATCCATACCACTGCTGAGTATGTATTGGACGATCCTATTACCACTACTGAGTATGTTTTGGACGATCCTATTACCACTACTGATTATGTTTTGGACGATCCCATTAGCAACCCTGCATGCAGCCCCCCCCCCCCCCTCCCCCCAACCCCCTCCAAGGGTCCCACACCGGTATACACACGGGCCATCTTGTCTTTGTTTTCAACTACTTTTAACTATTAAGTGTTGAACATGCCGAGACCTATTCATCACCAACGCACAGGACTCACTAGTTGTAAACAGACCACAGCTACGTTATCACTCGGCCTGTGTAATAACAACATATGTTATAGTAGAGGCCTGATCTCCAGTCTTCGAGCAAATCATTTTAGTTTGATGTGAAGACTTACCTGGTTGTCTGCTGAATCAGGAGTAAGGAGCAGTCCCTTGATCATTGAACAAGTTGAAATGCCTTGGTGATGGCACCGCGCGGGCCAGCTCCGCCCGAACTAGGAGAACTTTTGTAGCATCACAACTGTAGCCACTTGCGGTCGTGCCGGTACCGTCCGGGACAGCAGACGCACACCGTATGGCATCACAACACGCAGAACTCCAATTCGTCGCTACGGGGCCCCATTTGCAGCAACACGAGACGTGGAGTACCCCCCTCCCCCCCGACACGTGAAAACTAATTATGCAATTGCAGGAGTTCAACAAGTCTACGGTTGCAATGACCAAGCGGGCTCTGGCAGTTTAACCTGCAAAGTGACATTCCAGTCGAAAGTACTAGAGTGTAATTAACTATTTGCCAAGCAATTAATCAATTTAAAACATTTAAAATATACTCCCTCTCTATTTTATTAATTTATATATTGATTGATTTATATTGATTTTGTATATACACACGCACAAACACACACACACACACACACACACACACACACACACACACACACACACACACACACACACACACACACACACACACATAAATACATACATCGACAGACAGATCCACGAACACACGCTACAAACTGCCAGTGCGATGTTTTTGTTTGTGTGTGTGTGTGTTAAATAAAGAGTTCGAAGTGAACCACTATTTACATTAGTTTATTTCTGAACACAAACAAGGTTGATATTAACGACATTTGCATAATCTCATTGATCATTTACATATATAATACAACATATCAACCAATACACCATTTTAGTAATGACGGTTGCTATGACAACTCAATCAACGAGACATTTCACCCCTGCAATGGTTGTGATGGTAGTGTAGAAGGTAGTGGTTTCTATGACAACAATAAGCTTCATGATGGGACTTTGAATCAGACCAGGGCAGCAGGGTCGCTATGGAGACGCTGGGGCGGTTGCTAGGAGACAGCCCAGGGTGGTACAGGAATGTCCTGGAGTGTCATGTGATTAACTCCACATACTGCTGCACTGGTGTGTGTGTGTGTGTGTGTGTGTGTGTGTGTGTGTGTGTGTGTGTGTGTGTGTGTGTTGTCTGTCTGTGTGTATGGCGTGATGGGTTTGTGTGGTTTAGATGTGAACTGTTAGCATTGTGTTAGCTAGAGACAGGAGCTGTTAGCACAATGTTAGCTAGAAATAGAAGCTGTTAGCATTTTAGCTAGAAATAAGACCAGTTAGCATGATGTTAGCCATCAATAGGAGCTTATAGCATGATGTTAGCTGAAGATAGGAGCAGTTAGCTAAATAGAGGAGCTGTTAGCATGATGCTAGCTAGAGATAGCTGTGTATAAGCAGAGTAGATAAGGAAGGAAGGTAAGGAAGTAATGAACACTGGGAGCAGTATGAGCTTCTTCTTTTTTTTTTTCAAATAATAACATACATTTTCTTTATAATTTAAGTATTTAACATTACAGACATGATATCGAATGATATCCTCTTCATAGAAATGGTTCACATTTCAGGTTCAAGTAGTGATTTGATAAAAATAATGCATATATTAAAAACAGATCTCAATCACCTACGTTCAATTAAGGAACACAGGTGCAGCCTCACCTGAAAGGGGAAGGATCATAGCCAAATCCCATCTAATGTAACCCTAATCAAATCTAATCTAATCTAAGCATAATTTAATCTTATCTAATCCTATTGTGATCTACTCCTAATGTTATCTAAACCCGCTTTAATCTAAAGGGTGTGGCGTTTGTTGGTAATATCAATATTCAGTGTTAGGCTTTTCTCCCACCACTGCAACACTGGCAGATACATGACTGAATGCTGTCTCAACCTCTTTTTAAGAGAGCAATTAAATGTGACTTAAATACAACAGGTCTGGAAAGATTTGCCTTCACATTATCAAGAAATACGAAGAATATGTAGCCACAAAATCCTTATGGTCTTTTTACCAATACAGCCAAGCAGACAGGCAGACAGTCAATCAGTCAGTCAGTTAGACTGACAAACAAAGACAGAGGGTTTCTTTTATAAAATATTAAAATAAGTTAATTGGAATCATGAAACTTGAGGACATTAAATGTAAAATCATCATAAAAGTAGTTTAGTTATTTGTAGTTAAGTTTATAAGAAACGGAGGTCTGATAGTACCAGAACAGGAGAAAAAAACCAACCTGGTCATTAACTAGTGATAGTTGAGTTAGAACCCACAGGTAGGACAATAAACCAAGCCAGGGTCTGCCCCCGCCAGTAGGGGGGCAGTTGGCCCCCAACCACAGCGAGTTCTGGGGGTGAACAGTGGCACTCGATGTCTGAAACAGATCAATAGAAGCCTGTGATTGGCCAAGCAGCAGGAAGCAACCATCAATAGGTTAGAGATGACAGGTGGATAGATCTATGACGCATAGAGGATGGACAGACAAGATGGCTAGATCTGTCATGTCTACAGATGATGGACAGGTAGATGGATAGATCTATGATGTCCTGCTGGGTTAAGGAGTACGTTCACGTAGAGGTCAGTATGAAGTTAAAGGTCATCAGACGTCTTCAGTAGTTCAAGGAAGGCACCGACTGCCCCAAAATAACCCTAGAGAGAGAGAGAGAGAGAGAGACAGACATAGATTGATAGTAGCTGGTTGCTTTAATATAATATGGAATACAATAATTATGCAACATTCCACAAGACAATGTGCTTCAGTGACGCTTGCAGAACAAGGCAACGGTCAAAGTTCTGGGCGAAACAGCAATTCTACACCGCCTCCCACCTCCCTCCGTCCCTCCCAACCACACAAAAGCCAGCAGAAGACCCCACCCAGCCAGCCTACCACCGCTTTCTACCTCAGGAAGATAATAAGAGGTCTTTAAGGACAAAAACACCATGTTCCCGGGTTCCATGTCCCCTCACAGTGCAACAAAATTGACAAATTGCGTCCTCTTATCAGGACAAATGGAGACTTTACTCCCTCTTCTGTTTTGTGTTTCACGGAATCTGAGCTGTGTGAATCTACAGCGAATTCCGCCGTGGCACTGCCCAACTCCATCTCCTACGCCTGCATCCCCACCCGAAACTTTGGTACAAAACCAAAAGGGTGAAGGGTTGGATTTCAATATGAATCGAGGCTGCTGCACTAACGTGAAAATCATTTGAACAAAGGTATTCTCCTCACCTGAAAACCCTTTTCACCTGACCTCACCTGTGGAGATCTGACTCACTCCCTTCATATTGGCAGGCGTCTGCTCACAGAGTCCCACAATGTAAACAGTTAAGTTAAAAGCCTGAACAGGGAGGAGAATACTTTGGACCAACATGATCAGCAGCGCTTATCTCGACTCCCCTGCGCAGCTCTTGAGCTATCAGACAGCACTGTTATTCATCTGATCCCAGTTCATAAGCAGAAACAAAAACTTTTAAAAACCTGCAGTGCCGAGAGCTGAGGACCGGCATGGCATAGAGACAGTAGTGGGAATTGCTTGACTGCACAGATAACACAGACTGGGAATTTTTTTAGGACTGTGTACAACCGCCTCTACAAACACACGTGACTTCATACATCAGCTATTGCGAGGATAGCTGTATTCCAACACACACACACACACACACACACCAAGATGAGTTATAACAACAAACCCTGGTTGATAAACCCTAGTTCACATCAAGACCCCATCACCACCCAAGCATTTCTGCAGTTGTTCAATGTAAAGGGGCATTTAGCAGATGCTTTTGTCCAAAGTGAATTACAATCAGTACTTGTGTGGTTTGACATTTGGACAGTTGGAGGAGGAGGGGGATCAAGGGGATCGAACCGCCGACCCTAAGGTGAGTGGACGACCCGCTCTGTCCACCCTCTCTACCCACTGAGCTACTGCCGCCCCCGCTTTCCAGTAAAGCTATCCACACTGTCTTTTAGTCTCACTATCTCACAAAAATGACGCAGCTGGTGAACCTGCTGGTGAACCTGCTCCACACTGTGTCACATCAAACTGGTCGAATCGAGTGCTGGGCTGATTGAGAATTGCTCTGTTCATGGGTTGTGTGGGGTGCAAATGATTAACAACACGGGTATGAAACAGTAAGTAACTTGATGGTTACCCTTTGAGCTAAGGGTAAGGGGTAGGTTAAAGGTAAGCAAGGGTGGGATACTTTGTATTCTAAGAGGGCACCAAGTTGTTTGTTGGACCAATAATCCATGGCACCGGGACAGGGTTGGCTTTGGGTTTAAGTTAGGGGCGAGGTCAGCGGGAGGATAGGGGTAAGGGCCATGTACCTCGTGCTCCAGAAACAGGGCTCTGAGTTGTCCATTGGACCAATAATCCATGGCGTAGGACAGCAGCTTGGTGGAGACCGTGTTGATCCTCAGGAAGTTTCCCACAAAGACCACGCGTTCGATGTTCTGGTTCAAACCATCAGAAAAGGCAATGACAAATGGCCAAACAGTGTCAATCTGATCACTTTGAAATGTCAACTACATTTATCTGTGGATACATTTCCAAAAATGTTTGCAAAATGTTTGCAAACCGAGGTCTTGGAGTGTCACCCCCAGGGTCATCACAGCCAACAGGAGGCGCCTCAGCCGAATGTGACGTCTGAACGGAGATGAGAGGTGTGTGTGTGTGTGTGTGTGTGTGTGTGTGTGTGTGTGTGTGTGTGTCTGTGTGTGTGTCTGTGTGTGTGTGTGTGTGTGTGTGTCTGTGTGTCTGTGTCTGTGTGTGTGTGTCTGTGTGTACCTCGTTGACAGCACACATGCGTGCTATAGATCCTATGTTGTTGGTGATGGTGACCAGCGTGGCTCTGGCCAGGTCCTCCTTACTGACGCTCTCCCTCTTCTCCTTGCACATCATGTGACCAAAACTGCAACACCACATCATTAAACTACGACGCGCGCCATCTTCAAACTGCGACACGCGACAGCTTCAAACTACGACACGCTTGACATCGTTTGAACGACAACCACACATGCAATTCAGGATGCGGCCACGACTGCCTGTTTGTGAGGCCCCCTGGGAATC
>JAXIVH010000027.1:3110170-3130844 GCA_036785325.1 Urophycis tenuis
AGTAGCATAGTAGATGATCAGTAGCATAGTAGATGATCAGTAGTATAGTAGATGATCAGTAGTACAGTAGCTGATCAGTAGCATAGTAGATGATCAGTAGCATAGTAGTTGATCAATAGCATAGTAGATTAGCAGTAGCATAGTAGATGATCAGTAGCATAGTAGATTAGCAGTAGCATAGTAGATTAGCAGTAGCATAGTAGATTAGCAGTAGCATAGTAGATTAGCAGTAGCATAATAGATGATCAGTAGTATAGTAGATGATCAGTAGTACAGTAGCTGATCAGTAGCATAGTAGATGATCAGTAGCATAGTAGATGATCAGTAGTATAGTAGATGATCAGTAGTACAGTAGCTGATCAGTAGCATAGTAGATTAGCAGTAGCATAGTAGATGATCAGTAGTATAGTAGATGATCAGTAGTACAGTAGCTGATCAGTAGCATAGTAGATTAGCAGTAGCATAGTAGATTAGCAGTAGCATAGTAGATTAGCAGTAGCATAGTAGATGATCAGTAGTACAGTAGCTGATCAGTAGCATATTAGATTAGCAGTAGCATATTAGATTAGCAGTAGCATAGTAGATTAGCAGTAGCATATTAGATTAGCAGTAGCATATTAGATTAGCAGTAGCATAGTAGATTAGCAGTAGCATAGTAGATTAGCAGTAGCATAGTAGATTAGCAGTAGCATAGTACCATATGAGGCTCGAGGGGGAGGAATGGAGAGGAGATATCTTTCTTGAAGAGTTTTTTCCGTCCGCGTTTCTGTTTCGTTTCCACGACAACCCTCTCTTTCTCTCCGGAGCGACTGCTCACCAGGCTCAGGATGCTCTTCGCTGCTCAGGGCAGAGGTTAAAGACAAAGGTTAAAGGTCAAACACTGTCACACACACACACACACACACACACACACACAGACACACACGCACACCTACCTGTGCTGCTCAGGATGGAGGGGGAGTTTAAAAGAATCCTCTGGAGAGTTCCATCTGATGCCTGCAGACAAATGTACACTATATGTAGTACTGTCAAGTATGGCTACATCAGTCATACTCAATAGTATTTTCAGTATGTACTGTGGTATTGTGTCAGTGTGTACTGCACTATTGGGCCACTTTGTACTGTAGTATTATTTTGTTTGTAGTTTATTATTATTTTCATTTACCTGCACTCTGGTTTCTCCAAGTTTGTTTCTCTTAGTGTCATTTTCATGCGGCTCCTTAAACAAAAACACACACACACAATTAAATTATTCACAAATATATGGGAGCTCTCATTCTTTCATTCAGTCAACAGAGCTGTTATCCCTTCAAAAAGGACAGCCCTCATCCCTTCACGGAGAACAGAGCTCTCACCCCTTCACAGAGAACAAAGCTCTCATCCTGTCAGAGAACAGAGATGGAGCTCCCCCTCTCATAGAGTTCTTATTCCCTTATTTACATTTACATTTAGGGCATTTTGCAGATGCTTTAATCCAAAGCGATTTACAATAAGTACATTTGTCAGAAGAAGGTGAAACACTGTATTGCTGTTAATATAGTAAGCAAGTCACCAGAATAGGTTTCAAGCATTCCAATTGCTAGGTTCACCATTGCTAGTATACAACATCTCTGGCCTAAGATGCCAAGACGTGGATAGAGCTCTTATTCCTTCATAGACCTGGAGACTCACCAGAAGTCTCCTCTTGCGTTGGCTTCGGGTGTTGGGATGGGCCTTGGGCAGAGCAGAGGATGAGTCATTATCTCTTTACACAGAACAGAGCTCTCATCCCTTCATAGAGAACAGAGCTCTCATCCCGTCATGGAGAACAGAGCTCTCATCCCTTCATAGAGCAGAGCTCTCATTCCTTCATAAGGAGCAGAGCTCTCATCCCTTCATAGAGAGCAGAGCTCTCATTCCTTCATAAGGAGCAGAGCTCTCATCCCTTCATAGAGAACAGAGCTCTCATCCCTTCATAGAGAACAGAGCTCTCATTCATTCATAGGGAGCAGAGCTCTCATCCCGTCATAGAGAACAGAGCTCTCATCCCTTTATAGAGAACAGAGCTCTCATCCCTTCATAGAGAACAGAGCTCTCATCCCTTCATAGAGAGCAGAGCCCTCATCCCTTCATAGAGAACAGAGCTCTCATCCTGTCATAGGCAAGGCAAGGCAGTTTTATTTGTATAGCGCATTTCATACACAATGGCAACTCAATGTGCTTTACATAAAACAAACATTTAACAGTGAGATTTGGGAACATAAAAACATGTAATTCGAGAAATAAAAATAAGACCCAATACATACAATAACCCCCCCCCCCCCCCCACACACACACACACACACACACACACTAATAATAAAAACAAAGTACAGAAAAGAGAGAGAAACTAGATAAAAGATTGCAGCATAAAATAATGATTTGCTTTAAAATCATTGAAAGGACATAGAGTGCAAATAGAAGATTAAAATGTAAAGTGCTTTAAAAGAGCTCAATCATAACCACAGCAGAAGAGAAGTGTTTTTAACCTGGATTTAAAAATGTTGACAGTTGGGGCTGATTTCAGTTCTGCTGGTAGTTTGTTCCAGTTGTGTGCAGCTTAACAGCTAAAAGCTGCTTCACCGTGTTTAGTTTGAACTCTGGGCTCAACTATCTGACCTGAGTCAGTAGATCTCAGAGCCCTACTGGGTTTATATTCTACTAACATTCATTCAGTCATTCATATATTCTGGATCTAAACCATTCAGTGATTTGTAGACCAGTAGCAGAACTTTAAAATCTAATCTATAGCTGACTGGGAGCCAGTGTAAAGACTTTAGAACTGGAGTAACGTGCTCTGATCTCTTTGTTCTGGTCAACACTCGAGCTGCAGCGTTCTGAATGAGCTGCAGCTGTTTAATGCTTTTTTGTGGGAGTCCAGTCAGAAGACCGTTACAGTAGTCGAGTCTACTTGAGATGAAAGCATGAATCAACTTCTCCTGGTCTGTTTGAGACATGAAACCCTTCACTCTGGATATGTTCTTAAGCTGATAAAAGGCTGTTTTTGGTGATTGATTTGATATGATTGCTGAAGGTCAGATCTGAGTCTATCAGCACGCCAAGGTTTCGGACTTGGTCCCTAGTTTTTAGAGAGAGTGACTCGAGATTTTTACTGAGGGCAATCCTCTTCTTTTTATTGTCAAAAACAATGACCTCAGTTTTGTCCTGATTTAATTGAAGGAAATTTTGGTTCATCCAATTTGTTACTTGCTCTAAGCAGTGACACAATGACTGTATTGAACTGTAGTCATCTGGGGACAGTGCTAGATATATCTGCATGTCATCTGCATAACTGTGATAGTCTACATTAGAGTTCTGCAGAATTTGACCCAAAGGCAGCATATATAGACTGAACAGAAGGGGTCCAAGAACTGACCCCTGAGGAACTCCACATGTCATAGCCACTCGACCGGATTCATAACTTCCAATGGTCACAAAATAACTCCGCTCTTCCAAGTAGGACCTGAACCAGTCTAAGACTGTTCCGCTGAGTCCTGCCCAAGTTTCCAACCTGTTCAACAGTATACTGTGATCCACAGTGTCAAACGCAGCACTGAGATCCAACAGGACCTGAACTGACACCTTGCCTGAGTCAGTGTTTAACCTTATGTCATTTAACACTCTAATAAGAGCTGTTTCTGTACTGTGGTGAGGTCGGAAGCCTGATTGAAATTTGTCAAAAGTCCACTGGAGTTCAAGAAATTGCTGAGCTGATTAAAAAACACTTTCTCGATGATCTTCGCTATAAAAGGAAGATTTGAGGTAGGTCTGTAGTTGGTTAACATGGAAGCATCCAGCGTTGTCTTTTTTAGGAGGTGCTTAATGGCAGCTACTTTTAGCGGTTTAGGAAACATGCCTGATTGAAGTGTCCTTGTCCTTGTACTTGTCGCAAATCTGTTTGGACAGAGTTCACAGTAGTTTTAAAAAAGTCTGATGGCATTGTGTCAAGACAGATTGTTGATGATTTTAGATGCTGAACTGTCTCCTCAATGGTTTTTTGGTCAACTGTTTTAAATTCTGACATCGCAGATGAGTTATTCCTGGAAGGGCTTAGGGATTGCGTAATTTTATTGTTTTGTTGATTTGTATTGATATGTAACCTTATGGACTGGATTTTTTCACTGAAAAAGCAAGCAAATTCATTGCGTTTTTCTGTGGAAAGGAGTTCTGGAGCTATCAGTTTAGGGGGGGTTGTAAGCTTATCAACCATAGCAAGCAGAGTGCGAGTGTTGTTGATGTTCTTGTTCATAAATTTCAGAAAAGTGTCGCTGTCTAGCTTTGTTTTCATAGTTAAAATTACAAAGACTTTGTTCGTAGAGGTCAAGGTGAATTTGAAGTTTAGTTTTTCTCCACTTACGCTCAGCTTTCCTGCATTCTGTTTTTAAAGACTTTACCATCGTAGTGTTCCTCCATGGTGTTTTCTTTCTGATCAAGGTCGTCTTAGTTTTAATAGGTGCAACAGCATCCATGACATTTGAGATTTTCCAGTTAAATTTATCCAGGAGTTCATCAACTGACTCTGCACTCACAGTTGGTGACATAGTTATAGCCTCCATAAACTTTGCACTGGTACCTTCTCCTAACAGACACAGAGGTTAACTGAACATTTGGAACGATCTGTAAGTCAAAGAACACACATAAATGATCAGAAAAGGCCAAGTCCTTAACATCAACAGAAGAAATATCAACACCTTTAGAGATAACCAGATCCAGAGTGCGGCCTCGAGTGTGTGTGGGTCCTTTCACATGTTGCAAGAGGCCAAAAGTGTCAAGAAGAGCAGAGAGTTCTTTGGCATTACTGTCCATGTTATTGTCTACGTGAATTTTAAAATCCCGTTATGATAAAAAAATTGAAGTCAGTACAGATAACTGACAGTAGTTCAGCAAACTCATCAATGAATTTTCCTGAGTATCTTGCAGGTCTATAAATTATTAAAAAAAGAACTTTTGGATCACCTTTTAATAAAAAACAGAGATATTCAAAAGAGCTAAAATCACCTAATGTAATTTCCTTGCACTGAAATACAGATTTAAAGATGGCAGCAACTCCCCCGCCTTTCTTAGCAGTTCGACACTTGTTCATAAAACTAAAATTTGTTGGTGCTGCCTCATTGAGAATAGCACAACAGCTACATTCAGTCAGCCATGTTTCACTAAGAAGTAAAAAGTCTAGATCATAGGTCATAATGACGTCATTAACTAACAGTGATTTGTTAACTAATGATCTGATATTGAGTAGAGCTAATCTTGTGGAGATAGTAGGAGACACTGGTATATTTCGAGGTTGACATGCTATACTTAATAGATTGGCAGATTTAATTGAACCCTTTTTATTTCTCACCAGTTTAACCATTCTTCTGTTACCTGTCATCACAGGGATTGAGAAGGCTATCTGAACTCCATAGGGCCCTGACTTTTCCTGGGGAAGAACATTATTGGTATCAATATTACAGCCTGGACCCGGCACATATCAGACAGACTCACAGATGATCTGAGTTAAAGGAGGTGGGGGGGCTCTGTGTTTTTTGGGTGATGGTGTTTTCCAGCGTGGTGGAGTGGGAGGGGCTGGACAACGAGGGAAGTTTAGGGGATTTAGGCGTGGTGTGAGTTGGGTTCCAACTTTGAAAAGGTCATTCATCTGGTTGGTGAAATCCACAAGTAGGGTGTCCGGACTGAGTGGAGAGAATGAAAGGCTGGATGGGGTCCTGGTGGGTTGTTGAGCTGTTGGGGCTGGGAGAGACTGCCCTCGCCGGGCTGCCGGGGCTGTCTCCCCGTGCTGGGCGTGCTCACCCTCATGGTCAGTCCCTATCTCAGTTGGTAATTCCTCTGCAGAAGGCTGTCTTATCTGTTGTTTTGGATTTTTCTTGCCTCTTGTCCTTGGCAGGGGCTGCTGGCGATTGATGCACCAAATAAAAAATGTTGTTGCTTAACAGCTGTACTCCTGACTTGTTTAGGCAAAATCTGCCTTAAAGAGGTGTCTGCGTTCCCAAAAAATGGTGAAATTGTCAATAAAATTCACTGATTGAGCGGCACACGCATCTTTGAGCCATCTGTTTAGCATCATCAGTCTGCTGAATCTCTCGTCTCCTCGACGAACTGTCGGTAGAGGTCCACTGATAAACACCTCAGTATTCAGACATCGAACTTTGTTAAGCAGATCATTAAAATCCCGTTTCAGTACCTCTGATTGTTGCTTGACAACATCAAGTGCTCCTGTGTGAATGACCAGAGATTTCACTGTCGGATGCTCAGCAGTGATTTCCAGAATTTTCTCTGAGATATCAGACACCATATCGTTGGTAAAACAGAGTACTTTGGGGTTTTTGCTAAAAAAGTGTTTTATCTTATTCACAGCTCCGTCACCCACTATCAGCGTTTGAGGCCCAGTGGTTAGCTCATTCTGCCTTTTAGTATGTGACTTAGCCTCATACCTTTCTCTGGTGCTGGAAGATGACCTTTCTTTTGGGGAGTCAGGGTCTTGTAAAAGCGGAGCTTTTACAAGACCCTGAGGGATTCTCTAGTAGAATCCCTGTGTCTTGGGTCGATTTGCTCTTACTTTTTGTTTTTGCCACAGTCCACGGCTGTTTCCTCCTTGGTACTGGGGTTGAAGAGACCCTCCTGTGCGATGGCAGTGCAGGCCACCCAGTTTCATCACGAGTCTCCGGGTGCTGGGTTCTGTCTGTTAACCGTCTTCCCATATCTGAGGGAAGCGATTTATCTGTACAGGATTTATGCTTTGGCTTTGCACCAAGAGAGTTCCAGGGAGGACTACTGGTTGATTTACTGCCGTAACCACCAGCCTCCAGCTTCTTGGTGGTGCTAATTAGCTGTCTGTTAGCCTGCTCCTGTCCACTGATTTGGGTCATCAGTAGAGTGGTTTCATTCCCATAGTGACCATTTACCTCCATGTTGACTTCGAGTCGCTGAATTTTCGTCTCCAGCACTGCTATCTTCTGGAGAAGTTTGTAGTAATCATCCGTTGAAAAGGGAGGCATCTTGCTGCTAATTAGCTTAGCTTAGCTGAGCTCCTCACTCCCAGTCCCTATAGTGCAGGCTTATGCTGCTGATAGGCCACACTCACGAAGTAAAAGAGTTTAGATAATAGTGGTAGCCTTCAGATACTTTCATAAATTAAGCTCCCAGTGATATAGAAGTATCCAGGACCCGCTGTCCATAAATTTTGTATCAAAAGGACAGGATTTCAAAGGAAAAAAGAAAAAGGAAAGTAAAGCGGAGAGCAAAGAGTGAAGCGTCTGCACTCAAGGCTCAAGGACACAAAAAGGGAACAGAGAACAGAGCTCTCAACCCTTCATAGAGAACAGAGCTCTCACCCCTTCATAGAGAACAGAGCTCTCATCGCTTCATAGAGAACAGAGCTCTAATTCCTTCATAGAGAGCAGAGCTCTCATCCCGTCATAGAGAACAGAGCTCTCATCCCGTCATAGAGAACAGAGCTCTCATCCCTTCATAGAGAATAGAGCTCTCATTTCTTGAGAGGAAAGAGCTCTCAACACTTCATACAGAAGAGCTCTCACCTATTTGTACAAAACAGAGCTCTCATCCTTTTAGAGAAGAGACCTCTCGTCCCTTCATACAGAAGACCTCTCATCCCTTCATAAAGAAGACCTCTCATCCATTCATACAGAAGACCTCTCATCCATTCATAAAGAAGACCTCTCATCCATTCATACAGAAGACCTCTCATCCCTTCATACAGAATAGATCTCTTATCCCCTCATTGGGAATATAGCTCTCATCCCTCCATAGACCCAGGCTCACCTGACTCTTCCTCTTGCGGTGGTTTCTGGTGTTGGGAGCCTTGAAAAGAGCAGAGGATGAGACGTCATGGTTGCAACAACCAATCACAACGACCGAACACCACACCGTGATCATTATACACCATGACACAACCACTTTGCACCACACCCCGACCACTGAACAGTAATACCACCACATGTCATACGAGAGAATGTTTGTAATGTCACGTTGCTCAATGTGTGGTTTGTTCTCACCTTCTGCTCCTTTTCACTCTCCTGCAATCGCTCCATCTCTCTCTTCACCGCCTCAAACGCTGCTCCTCTCTTCTCTTCCTCTGCTCTCCTTTTCTCCTCCTCCCGCCTTTGGTGGAAACGCTGCAACTCTTCTTTCAACTCCTCGACCACATTTGCTTTCCTCTTCTCCCCTCCCCTCGCCTCCTCCCCCACTCCCCTCGCCTCCTCCCCCACTTCTCTCGCCTCCTCCTCCACTCCCCTTGCCTCCTCCCCCATTCCTCTCGCCTCCTCCTCCTCTCCTCTCGCCTTGTCTTCTCCTCTGGCCTCCTCCTCCCCTCCTCTGGCCTCCTCCCCCACTCCTCTAGCCTCCTCTTCATGTCCTCTCGCCTTGTCTTCTCCTCCTCTCGCCTCCTCCTCCCCTCCTATCGACTCATCTTCCTCTCCTTGCACCTCCTCCTCTACTCTCTTGTGTGAGTTTGGCTCTGCAGAGAGAATGAATCGATCACTTTATAATCATACATCATCCATAACCATATATCATCTATACGCATGTGTATTTAGTTAGCAAGTTTATTCAGTTACACACACACACACACACACACACACATACACAAACGCGCGCATGTGTGAAGCACAGGTCAAAAATCCCACAGGATTCAACCACTGTAAGTTTATATTCTTACCTTCTTTTTTGTTCTCATCTTGCACTTTCCTGTCCTCTGCGACCACTTCCTCCTCACGTAGTCTCTGTTGCGGAGCTGCGCGCTGGGCCTCACTCTCAGCAAGTCGCTCTGCCACAATGGTTCCCGTAGCGCTGCTCACCTCGGAGGCCTTCGGCTGCGTCGTGACGCCCTCTGCTCGCTGCTGCAGTAGCCCCTTCTCTGTCTGCCCGGCGGGACACCGATCGGGGTACTCTTCTGTCTGGGTGGCTCGGTCACTCCTGAGCTGGACACACTCACTCTGACTGAGAGAGGAGAGGTGCAGGTGGAACAATGGGTGAACAATCCAATTTCGATTTAGTTCAGGGCCTTTAGGGTAAGTAGGGTTAGGGGTTAGAGGGAGTAAGGTTAAGGAGTAAGAGTGAGTCTGGCTCTGTACCTGCTGGTCAGTAAGGCTCTGAGCTGCTCCATCTCTTTGTGTAGTTGGGCTATTTGTTGGCTCTTCAGGGCTGACTTCTCTACAACATCCTGCCCCTGCCTCCTCAACTCCTCTACAGTAGCCTGGAGGATAGAAGCAGCCTCCTCTTCTTCACCCCTCTGGAAAACACACAGCCCTTCATCACTCCGAGCCATCACAGCTAGCAACCACAGCCAGCCACCACAGCTAACCACCACAGTGTGCCAGAAGTAGTTGTTAAGTAACCAACAAACAGACTTATATTTTGTAGCATAACGTGAGGTAACCAGGTGAATTTGCAGCTGCCAGCTACCCGAGTTGTTTCCTGTCGCAATTCATCTGCCTCCTGGGTGAGAAGCTCAATGCCCTTGGTCTTCTCTTCCAATTGGAGCTCCAGGATTTGGAGGCGGGTCTTTGCATCTTCCAACAGTTTTGACAGGCTAGATTCGGTGTCAGTCTTCGTACTGAGCTGAAGCTGTAACTTGGATATCTATGAATGAAACATTGAAATATTTTAACAAAAAACCTTAAATGTCCCCTGATTCATGACAGATAAAACATCTATACATGTGTATCTATATTATACCAGTACCTGTGCGGAAGCCGTCTCCATGGAGACCTGCAGCTTGCCGATGATGTCATCTTTCTGTTGACATGACTCCATCAGATCTGACACCCTCTAAATGACACATACACACACACACAGATGGTAGAAGTATGCAGTAGTAATACCCATAGTGAAACTACTCATTGTGAATCTATGAATACTAACAGTACAAGCAGCATAATATAAATACCTCCTGAGTCTCCTTCAGCTGATCATGTGATCTCTGCTGGTCCAATCGCAGCGTCTCCAGCTGATCATGTGATCTCTGCTGGTCTAATCGCAGTGTCTCCAGCTCTGCAGACAGAACAATATAGCTGTATCACAAACACGATTGGCTATGAAGTCTGAAGTTGTAGTTGGTCAGATCACCAACAGTCTCTACAACCAATAGGACCCAATCCCACATTCCTCCTTCAATCATGTGTGATTGTGTCCCTGTTGTGTCAGTGAGACAGGTGCATGATTGCGTATCTATAGTGTCAGGGAGACAGGTGTGTGATTGTGTATCTGTAGTGTCAGTCAGACAGGTGTGTGATTGTGTACCTGTAGTGTCAGTCAGACAGATGTGTGATTGTGTCCCTGTTGTGTCAGTGAGACAGGTGTGTGGTTGTGTACCTGTAGTGTCAGTAACACAGGTGTGTGATTGTGTCCCTGTTGTGTCAGTGAGACAGGTGTGTGATTGTGTCCCTGTTGTGTCAGTGAGACAGGTGTGTGATTGTGTACTTGTGGTGTCAGTGACACCGGTGTGTGTTTGTATACCTGTAGTGTCAGTGAGACAGGTGTGTGGTTGTGTACCTGTAGTGTCAGTGAGACAGGTGTGTGATTGTGTACTTGTGGTGTCAGTGAGACCGGTGTGTGTTTGTATACCTGTAGTGTCAGTGAGACAGGTGTGTGGTTGTGTACCTGTTGTGTCAGTGAGACAGGTGTGTGATTGTGTACTTGTGGTGTCAGTGAGACAGGTGTGTGGTTGTGTACCTGTAGTGTCAGTGAGAACGGTGTGTGTTTGTATACCTGTAGTGTCAGCGAGACGGGTGTGTGGTTGTGTACCTGTAGTGTCAGTGAGACAGGTGTGTGGTTGTGTACCTGTAGTGTCAGTGAGACAAGTCTGTGCATCCTCTGCAGCTCTCTTGATTTTCTGGAGGTCAGCACTCATCATGGACACCATCTGCTCCAGGACACCTTTCCTCTCCTCCTATAAGGATATATATATATATATATATATATATATATATTATATTTTATATACAGTATCATAATATTGTACACAATATAATATAACATAATATATATATAAAGAATATAATACCCATTAATCTATATTATGATATTATGTAGTTAAACAGACAGCATTAGTAGCGGACAGGCAGAGAGACATAGAGTACCTCATTAGCAGCAGACAGACAGACAGACAGACAGACAGTACCTCATTAGCAGCAGACAGACAGGTTGTCTTGCTGACGAGGTTCTTCAGGATTTCCAGTCTGTGTTCGGCCCTTTCCTCCAAAATCTCTCTCTCCCTCACCAAGCGCTCACTGAAGAAAAGGAGGAACGAGAGACATAGCTGGATAGATAGTAAAGACAGCAAAGTATTAATATAGTCGTGATAGAGAGGCAGTAGTACAGTAGTACTAGTACAGCAGTGGTACAGTGGTAGCGGTAGTGTAGCTGTACCTGTAGTCATGCTCCATGCGTTCGAAGAGCTCCATGAACTCAGCGCTGACCTCCTCTCTGATCTGTAGCTCCAGAGTCTCCCGCAGGCCGCCCTGGGTAGACATTATACAATATTACATATATATTATACAGTATTACTATGTTACACATATTAAATATATTATAGGAAGTAGTAGTAATAGTAGGACATAATATAATAAACATAATAATCAACCTAATAATATTCAACCTGTGTTATGCAGGTGGCGTGGGGGATTTTAGTCTTGAAACAGACATTTACAATAACAGAAGAAATATAGAGATAATTGTAAAAATATCATATTTCTGTTCAGAACACATAGTATTCAGGCTTGTTATTATTTAAAAAATAGTGAAGCCTTGTGCATTCCAACACCGATTTTCTATCTTAATGGTCCATTGATGTTTTGCATTTGTGTTTGCTAAATAAACACACTGGGAGCATAAGTGTTTAAGTGTTTAAGAGTGTTTAAGAGAGTGCATAAGAGTTTTTTGCTCATGTTTCCCCACTGTTGGTAGATGGATTGGACATTTAGGAAGGTACAAGAAAATGTAGGGCGTGTCTGCTGGTAGATGTTTCCAGTCTGGCAGTTACAAAGACAACATTCTAAAAGTACATTTTGGGATGGACAGACAGACAGACAGACAGACAGACAGACAGACAGACAGACAGTCAGACAGTCGGGCTCCTCATCACCTCCTCATGGCCCGCTTCAAGCACAGTCTCCTCCTCCATGCACTCCTCCTCCTCCTCATCATCATCATCATCAACTTCCTCCTGCACATCCTCCAGGCTGGTCTCCCAGGCAACCATGGAACTCTGCCGTCCCCGCCCCCTGTCGCTATGACAACCAGCCTGGTTGATCAACATGGACACTTCCCTGGCTGACCTCTGGGGGGCAACAGGGGGGAGCACAGGCTGTGAGTTCAGCACCACCACCTAGGGAAAGAGAGACAAGAGAGAGAGAGAGACCGACAGAAAGGGCGATAGATAGAGAGAGAGAGAGGGACAGACAGAGCTTTGTGAGGGCCCTGGTATACGTAAACATTGTGACAGGAGCGTGTAGCATTCTTCTGTAGTCTGTGGTCCTAAAGGCCCTGATGAACAAAATCGCCTCATTGTGCTGCGGTTGCTCAGCGAATCCAGTCAAACAAACGGCACACAAATCAGAGGGAACACATTGTTCCCTATTGCAAGCGCAGTTTGACAGCCTAATTGGTTGAAAGTACACCGGGGGCCTTCGGGGGCAGGGCAGATGTGAGGTTGAGTGCCGCACCTTCTGGGCCAGAGCAGAGAACTTGAGGACGTTCAGGGTCTCGTCGTAAGCGGAGGGACACTGGCTGATGTTGACGATCATGCACACCGCCCCGCGGCCACACAGGAAGCCCTGCAGGAAGTGCGTGAGTTTGGACTCCCTGAAGGGAACGTGCTGGTGAATCCTAGAGGACAGGGGAGAGCAGATAGGAGACAGGAGGTTAGAGAAGCGGACACCCACGTCTGAAGAACATCCTGTTCCCAAATAAGGGCTTGTGAGAATCATTGCCTTGAGACAGTGCAGGCCTTACTTGTAAAGGGTAAGGTGGGGGGGGGGGGCATTTAGCAGACGCTTTTGTCCAAAGCGAATAACAATCAGTACATTTGTGGGGTTCGACATTGTGGACAGTTGGAGGAGGAGGGGGGATCAAGGGGATCGAACCGCCGACCTTACGGTTAGTGGATGACCCGCTCTATCCACTGAGCTACTGCCGACCCGAGTTGTGTTACTATAAGGGACAGGGTATGTTGCTAGGAGACATAGTGTGATGCTGGGAGACGAAGAAACTGACCTGTACCAGGTTAGGCTGTTTGAAATAAAGTGTTAGCCTGTTGCACTCGCCACTGTGATTCCAGGGGTCCCTTTTCATAAAGTTCTGTCCCTAGTGAAAAAGATAGGAGGGGGGTCACCAGTGGCTCTACTGACCTGTGCTGCTGGTTGAGTCTCATGGCGTTCAGACACTTGCCCAGAGTGAGCAGGGAGGTGTTGATGTTGCCCGCCTCTTTAAGACGCTGTCCCTGGCTCTGGGTGCGGGTGCAACGCTCGGACCCGGCCAGGTCACAGAGACACAGCCTGCAACACACACACACACACACACTTGCTAGTACTGCAGTTACTGTACAACTGGGCAGCCTTCAATACACACACACTTCTGTCCGGTGATTAGGGTAAGTTATTAGTGAGTCATTAGTGAATTATTAGCAATGCATTAGCGATGTATTAGAGGGACTTACTCGCTCACAGACTTAACTCTGAGGACTCCTGTGTTCTCCAAACGTAAGATCCTGATGGAGAACATACTGTGGCTGGAGACAAGGAGAGAGACCGGTAGACAGGGAGACAGACAGTCAGACTAGACAGGCAGAGAGGTAGACAGAAAGGTACCTATTGGGGGACATCCATGACCAAACAACTGATATTGATTGAAACAGCTAGTGGCCACCGCTAGCCCGGCAGCTCGCCCGGTGAAACGAGCCGTGGTGTTTCTGCTGTGCACTTCGAGCAGAGGAAAAAAACGCTTGCATGGAGTGGTTGAGCCGCGCTTCGCGGTGCCATTGTAGTCACGTCACGCGTGATTGGCTGCTACCTGCGGCTCGACAGCTGGTTGAGTTTGGTCGAAAACAGGCTCTGGTTCTTCTTGCCGATCTTCATGATCCTGTAGGCTTCCTCCGCACTGCGGACCTGCACCCAGCGCAGGTCTGCACACAACACGACAGGGCGAGGTAGTGAATGGGGGACGGGGTAGACAATGGGGGTGTTGGTGAGGTGAGGTAGATTATGAGGTACCTTTGATGAAGGAGTTTCCCTTGACATCCTGAGCCAGACGTAGAAGATTTCTCCTCTGGGCTCCAGGGACCTGCATCACATGACACCCCTCATTGTGTGTGTGTGTGTGTGTGTGTGTGTGTGTGTGAGTGAGTGAGTGAGTGAGTGAGTGAGTGAGTGAGTGAGTGAGTGAGTGAGTGAGTGAGTGAGTGAGTGAGTGAGTGAGTGAGTGAGTGAGTGAATGAGTGAGTGAGTGAGTGAGTGAGTGAATGAGTGAGTGAGTGAGTGTATGCGTGTGTGTGTGTGTGTGTGTGTGTGTGTGTGTGTGTGTGTGTGTGTGTGTGTGTGTGTGCGTGCGTGCATGTGCGCGTGCATGTGCGTGTGTGTGTGAGTGTGTGTGTGAGTGAGTGTGTGTTACCTGTGTTTCCAGTAAGTCATGTATATTTTCCCGGTAGATCTCGCAGAAGGAAACCCAGACCGAGAACTCTGTTTTAGAGTCGACGCTGAGTTGGAAACTATCGGACTCCGTAGAACTATCAGCACTGCTATTAGCAATGCTATTAGCACTGCTGTTAGCACTGCTAGCCCTGGAGTCCCCTAACACACACACACACACACAGACAGAACAACACACAGGTCCAGTATTAGTAATGTATAGTAGTGGTAATTATGTAAAGCGGTGGTAGTTACTAATAGTTATCTATTGTAGTAGTTGTAATGTTAGTTAGTAGTAGTTAGTAGTAATGGTTATTACGAATTATATCCAGTCTTAATACCTTCGGAAGAACAGGTTGAACTCCGAGACCAGCTCAACTTCTGACTGTCGCTCTAAAGAGAGAGAAAGAAGTCACATGAAGCACAGACATACAGGCACACACACACACACACACACACAAATGCACACACACACACACACACACAGTCAGACACACACATGCACACACACACACTCACCTGTTTGATCAGCTTCAGCAGCTGGTTCTTGCGCGCGGCTTCGTGGGTCTGTTGCAGGGGGGTTAGCTTGGTGACATCCTTACAGCGCTGAGGTTTCAGGCTGCAGTCAGCGGAGACACGGCCCTCTATAGACCTGAAGAGGATGGACAGAGACCTGGGTAGGACCCCACCATCATGCTCCGGACCTGAGGACATGGACATACACAATACACATACAGTATTACGTAACTAAAGATATAAACATACTAGATATATACAGATGTACACATATGATATAAAGCTAGATACGCATAGTAGGTAAAGATAAATGGACACATACTGCA
This sequence comes from Urophycis tenuis, assembly GCA_036785325.1. Taxonomy (NCBI): domain Eukaryota; kingdom Metazoa; phylum Chordata; class Actinopteri; order Gadiformes; family Phycidae; genus Urophycis; species Urophycis tenuis. The sequence goes on from JAXIVH010000027.1 coordinate 3,125,670, forward strand.
TATATTAACATAGACAGAGATATAGTTTGGTTCTAACCCAGATGTAGGTTATTGGTTCTGACTAGAGAGGTACAAGGTGGGCTGTTGGTTCTGACCCAGGAAGGTGAAGGTCTTGCCAGCGTTGGTGACGCCGTAGGTGAAGACGACCGAGTCTCTGCCCTCCAGAACCCCTCGGACCAGCGGGCTCACCGTTGCCTCAAACACCTGCCGCTGGCTGCTGTTTGGGCCCAGCACCTGCAGCACATATACTTGTTAGTAACAAGTAACACTAAAGAAAAGTACTAGCCTGCGTGTATTAGTGTGGTAGTACTGTTGGTCTGCTGGAGGTTCCTGTTTGCCCATTCTGTTGCCTGTGTATCTACTCTAAGAATACATTGATAATACTGTATACTATATTAATACATACTAATATGCTTGAATACTAGTATGTACAGTATGTACCATATATTTAAATGTAATTTATTTCTTTATTTATTATTTATTTGACTTGGACTTAACTTTTTAAGTCCCATCTTAAAACTCACCTCTTTTTTCTGGCTTTTAACTCCAGGTAGCGCGTTGATGGTATGTAGATGTGTTATGTGGGCAGTATATTTTATTTATTTGATTTGATTTGATTTATTGGATTTTAGTTAGTTTTTATCTCTTTTTTAATACTTAATTAATTAATACTTTATCCTATTATTGTGCTTCTGAGGTGTGTTTCTTATCTTGCTGTAACAGCACTTAGGGAACCTTGTGTTTGTTTAAATTGTGCTATATAAATAAAGTGGATTGGATTGGATCGGACCAAATGTGACCAAATGTGCCCAGAATGCTAGTTTACATCTCCAGTACCTGGCAGGTCTTACATTAAACACATTCTATGAAATAAAATGAAATCATCAATGCAACACTTATGGACAGACAGGATCTGCGTCACGAAGGGGAAGACGCCCAAAGGATGAAAGGTGATGTATGGCAGACGTATCAGTGCACACTAATGGACTCTGTGAATGGATTTAGCCAAGCATGCTCACCTTGGTGAAGTTGAACTTCTGTACAGTCTGCGGGAGGGTCTTATCGCTGTGCCAACTAGACAGACAGTATGTCGGAGCCCTCAACACCACTGTCTCCTCACCCTCCAGACACACACAGTCCTGAGGACAGACAGTCTGTTAACACAACAACACACACACTCCTGCACTACTGACTACACACACTGACAATACAACTACACACACACTTATTACTGAATACACACACTGATAATACAACTACACACACACTTATATTACTGACTACACACACTGATAATACAACTACACACACACTTATTACTGAATACACACACTGATAATACAACTACACACACACTTATACTACTGACTACACACACTGATAATACAACTACACACACACTTATTACTGAATACACACACTGATAATACAACTACACACACACTTATACTACTGACTACACACACTGATAATACAACTACACACACACTTATTACTGAATACACACACTGATAATACAACTACACACACACTTATACTACTGACTACACACACTGATAATACAACTACTGTACTGTACTACAGTACGGTATCATGATCAGGCTATGGAATAGAATAGAATGGAAAAGAATAGAATCTGTATTGTCATTATACAACAGTATAAAAAATACAGTGGCACAACGCAATTGAGGAAGCATGGGAAGCATTGGGAAGAAACTATGGGAAGCATTCAAAAACAGATCCTAGTTAGATAACAATGTTATAGGAAGCATCCTTGGCATTAGCTTCAGTCAGCTTGAGTCTTGTGATATCAACATACCTGGGACTCTCCCTTGGTGCGCTCTGTTGAGGTGATGGGTCTGACCCTAAGAAACACCTGCAGGTTCTCCTTCTCACACTTCTCCTTCTGCTGCTTAATATTTCTATTATTATTATCCTGTTATTTAATGGAGAGATGAACATTATCATAGTGGTCTTTTAAGGAGAAATGGAAGAAAATGATGGACCAACCTATTTATTATTAATGATGAATCAAACCTGTGTTTATTATACAACAATAATAGTTATTAATTATTCATATGAATGGTTAATCAAACATGTGTTTAATACAACATGAAAAATAATTTCTTACTATAATGTTTTATTTGTAATGGGTAATCAAACCTGGGTTTGTAAGAAGTCTTGGAAGAGATCTTTGCGGATGTCTTCCACCTTCAACGGCCCCACTCTCTCAGGCTTCCCAGCCATGCAGCTCTCCATTATTTAGCTGTCAGGATCAGGATAATATTGATGATGATAATAATGTGAATATTTGCTATGTGCACTAGCTTGCGCCAGAACGACAACAATAGTTAAGTAAAACGATACGAAATCTTGAGGCGTTGTTCACATACAAGACTAACACAAATGAATGGCATCGTAATAACACCTGTAGTTAGTGCTATTACGCTAGTGTATAGATTATATTGTAACTACATATCTTATATCATAACAGCGAGGATAGGCTCAACTATCCGCTAAACCCATGCTAACTAAAGTTACAAAAACACTAAACATGGCTTCACTGTAAGCACTGGCACTGAGTATTTCAGGTTATCTTATACAATACTGGTATATTTTATAATAGCTTTATTCACCTGATGTGAGTTCCTTGAATTTAATTTCATCGAAATCTTCCAAAACAATCCATTTAGAAATGCTTGTTGTTTAGTAGGCCGCGGGGTAAATTTGAACGTGAATCAGTGGACCAATGACGGAACCGGATACAAAGGACCAATCACGGAACGGGATACAGCCACAGTCCCGCCCACTTCACCCACGAACCAATACTCGCATGAAGATTCATGTTTATGAGAGACAACACGTGTATTATTTTACTATGCTGGTTATATTGAAACTTATATTGAAGGGTATGGTATGGTTTGATATGACCTGTCATAGTTATTGAATAATAGCTTTAGTATATTAATACAAACTGTTATAGTACCCAATAATAGCTTCAGTATAGTAATGTATAATAATTAATGAGAATTTCAATTGGCCGTTTTGTTGTGCTACAATGACCCCCATTGGACATTCGGTGACACTGCGGCTAATTTAATAGCAAAGCGTAGTTGACGTATATCAAAAATATCGTTTTCTGACAGATGAATACACATGTATTCATTATAAATTTAAGTAATGATGCGTGTCCGTTGACTGGAGGGCAAACCAAAAAAATAAATATATTATATCGAATATAAGCGGAAGCGGAAATTAGTCTGTACTACATTTCCCGTCAAACGTTTCGGTCCCAGCAGCCCCACATGTTGACATAAACCTTTCCTATTAGACTTCCAGAACCTCATACATTTCATTATTATTATATTATTATTTCCCCATGTATGTAAACCTTTTCTAGACCTCAACATGTCGCTCTTCATGGACCTTAACCTTTCCTTCACGGCAGACAAGAAGAGACTGAAGACTCTCCTAGAAACCGCCGCCCACCGTAACTAAACTCATCTTCTGACCTAATGTAGCCTGTGATATTTTGTCCCACTCCCTTGGACTATTAATCGCTGGGTAATGTTATTGTATTTCTTTCCTTGGGTCAGTTGGCTTCTCCACAGTCGCCATCAACTATGTTCATGAGCCGCAGAGCAAGGGCAAAAAGGTTTGATTCACCACTGATCACCCCGACACTAACATAACAACACCATCACCACCTGCAACACCACTGTCAACCCTACCAACCCCAACCCCGCTATGATCACCATCATCCATCATCCATGACACTGCACTATTTTTACGTCCAGGAGGTTCCCAAACCGACGCCGCTTGCCGAACTAGTGGACGAACTTCCCATAGTCCAGGTAAGAGGGTTAGGGTTGGTTAGAACACTAGTAGTGTCCAAGTCGGATGGTTAGTTATAGGACCATTCTTAAGATAACAGCACTAAACTTGTCTGACTGGCTCTCGCTCTCGCTCTCTCTCTCTCTCTCTCTCTCTCTCTCTCTCTCTCTCTCTCTCTCTCTCTCTCTCTCTCTCTCTCTCTCTCTCTCTCTCTCTCTCTCTCCTCTCTCTCTCTCTCTCTCTCTCTCTCTCTCCTCTCTCTCTCTCTCTCTCTCTCTCTCTCTCTCTCAGGGGAAATCTCGACCTATCAAAATTCTCAACAGACTGACCATCGTGGTTTCAGATGCCAGTCACTTTGTACGTTTATCTGCTGTTATTTGCTCCACTGTTAATGTGAATAGTATTTACTCTGTTGGAGGATATGATGTATGGAGGATGTGAGCCTAAGGGGTGTGATCTAGACATCTGCACATCTATGTGACCTAGTGATCTAAGGGTTGTGATATAGAGGGCTGTGATAGAAGATGTGGTCTAGAGGGGCGTGATCTAGAGGGAAGGGCTCTAAAGTGGGATGTGATGTAGAGGGGTGTTATCTTGTGATATAGAGGGATTTGATCTAAAGTTGCATAGGATCTTGGTACGTTAGATGTAGAGGGGTGTGACCTGAAGGGATGTTATCTACTGTTGGATGTGATCGAAAGGGATATGTTCTACAGATATGTAATCTATATACCAGGGGGAATGTGATCTAGAGGGATGAGATCTGAAAGGTCTAAGGGGATGTGATCTTGAGGAGTAAGTGACTGTGAGGCGTGTGTCCTGTCTCCTCAGCGACATAATGCACCCGAGTATAGAGCTTATGACATCCTGGCTGTTCAAACCAACCAACAGAGAAACTTTTCCATGTAAGTCAGCACACACACACACACACACACACACACACACACCACACACACACACACACACACACACATTCATGATGCAAACACAATATGTTTGTCAACATATACTGTGTGTGTAGGCGGCGTGCATGATGTTTGACGTGGACATCATCTGTATAATTGTGACGGAACGGCTGCCCTTCTTCTTCAAAAGAGCACCTGTCAACGGGTGAGTCTTCATCATCAATCATAGTCCATCGTTACATCCGCTACCACTACTATCATCATAAATGCAACTCCTGTAGAGAGATTAATGTGTGTGCGTGCGTGTGTGTTTGTGTGTGTGTGTGTGTGTGTGTGTGTGTGTGTGTGTGGTGTGTGTGTGTAGGCCAAAGAGAGGGGGTATGTTTGAGGTGTGTTATGCTGCAGCCATCAGAGACTCCACACTGAGGCGCTACAC
>JAXIVH010000027.1:3133544-3136044 GCA_036785325.1 Urophycis tenuis
ACAGATTAACTGCTTCATACAGGTCTACATAGAGCAGTGTAAACTGGTTCATGTAGGTCTACATAGAGCGGTATAGACTGGTTTATATGGGTCTACATAGAGCAGTGTAAACTGGTTCATGTAGGTCTACATAGAGCGGTATAGACTGGTTTATATTGGTCTTCATAGTGCAGTGTAAACTGGTTCATATAGGTCTACATAGAGCGGTATAGACTGGTTTATATGGGTCTACATAGTGCAGTGTAAACTGGTTTATATGGGTCTAAATAAGACATCAGAAAATGGTTTGTATCGGTTTACACAAAGCAGTTTAACTGGTTTATGTTATAAAAAGAACAATATGAACTGGTTTACATGGGTCTACATAGAGCTTCATAAACTGGCTTATATTGGCGTTCAGTTTAACTGGTTTATATCTACTTAGAGAAGTATAAACTGGTTTGTATGGGTCTACACAGAACAGGTTTACTGGTTTGTATAGGTCAACATAGAGCCGTTTAAACTGGTTCACATAGGTTTATATAGAGCAGTTAAACAGGTTTATATAGATATGTATAGCAGTTCAAACTACTTTATATAGGTCGAGTGTAATACAAACGGGAGTTCATGGGTCTACGTAGACCTATTCAAACCGGTTCATAGATCTACAGAGAGCAGTTTGAACAGGCGTATGTGGGTCTACATAGAGCAGTTTCAACTGGTTCATACATACAGCAGTACAAACTGGTTTGTCTGGATTGTATTCTTTGAACATACTACATACTCTTTTTTTGTCATAAAACAATGTTTGAGTGAGTCGTCATGTCAAACTGGTGGGACAGTAGAGTTGATTTTTGATACAAAACATTATTGAATCGTGTGCGGCACCACCATTTACACAACGTGGTCGAGGCAAAACCAGTACAACATCCATTTGTACAAACCGACGTGTCGCATCAGTACAGCATGTAGCAGCCCTGGTGGAGGGGCTTAGGGTCGAACAAGGAGACAGACAGTCACAGAAGCCAATGGGTATGTCGTTTTTGTTTTGGGGCGTGGCTTACATGGCAATATAAAAACATCTATAAAAAAAAACCCAAAGAGTTCTCGGAGAGCTGATTGGACGACCTCGCGGCTACTGCCCTGTAGCCCAACCAATCAAAGCACAACACAGTAACTATGGCAACCAGGGCAGATGGTTTCGGTGCTTTAAGGAGCAACGCCGTCAACAGTCATAGTTTCATTCGCTGTCCCCCTCCGCGAATCCTGCCCCCCTGAAGTGATTGGTGCTGGGGAGTGGGAGGGGCCAAGGATTGAGGAAGTGATTCACATTGGGGGAACAACGAGACCCGACATGGCTGCAAGGAGAGAGAGATGTAAAGATTAGCTAAGAAACCTTTAAACATTAGAAAGATGAGACACCTTTAAACATTCTATAGCTAAGACACCTTTAAACATTAGAACGATGAGACACCTTTAAACATTAGTAAGATAAGACACCTTTAAGCACTCTATAGCTAAGACACCTTTAAACATAAGGAAGGTACGCCATTTTAAATATCGGACAATTAAGAAAATGTGAACATCAGAAAGTAAAAGAGACTTCCGCAGTACGAAGCTCAGAGATTTTACACATCAGACGATTCAGAAAAGTATGTCTGAGGAGGTCAAGAGAGACGTGTAACGAGGACCGCGTGGCGGTGATGATGATGACAGAGACGCCTCGGTGCTAAGGAGGGGCGGGGCACCTTGTAGGGGGTTGGAGGCACCGGAGCAGGTGGGCGGGGGGGAGGTCTGGGGCCGCACCACCGGCGCGAAGGCGCTCTTCTGCTTGGCGGCGGCGGAGATGACGTTGGCGGGGGAGAAGGAGAAGACCCCGTGGGACGGGTTACAGCTGGAGACGGACATGGTGGGACTGGAGGGGACCACTGCAACACAGAGAGAGAGACAGCTGTCTGTCTGCAACACACAGAGAGAGAGAGACAGCTGTCTGTCTGCAACACAGAGAGAGAGGCAGCTGTCTGCAACACACAGAGAGAGAGACAGCTTTCTGTCTGCAACACACAGAGAGAGAGACAGCTGTCTGTCTGCAACACAGAGAGAGAGACAGCTGCCTGTCTGCAACAGAGAGAGAGCGAGAGAGAGAGCTGTCTGCAACACAGAGAGAAAGACAGCTGTCTGTCTGCAACACAGAGAGAGAGAGACAGCTGTCTGCAACACAGAGAGAAAGACAGCTGTCTGCAACACAGAGAGAGAGAGAAAGACAACTGTCTGTCTGCAACACAGAGAGAGAGACAGCTGTCTGCAACACAGAGAGAGAGACAGCTGTCTGTCTGCAACACACACAGAGAGACAGCTGTCTGCAACACAGAGAGAAAGACAGCTGTCTGCTATACAGAAACAGCTGTCTGCTATACACAGAGAGAGAGAGCTGTCTATCTGCAACACAGAGAGAGAGACAACTGTCTGCAACACAGAGAGAGACAGCTGTCTGCTATACTGTACAGAGAGAGATGTCTGT
>JAXIVH010000027.1:3141044-3146044 GCA_036785325.1 Urophycis tenuis
GGATGTGCCTGGGAGGAGTCTGAACCCTGATAGCATGAGGGGTGATCAACTAGGGAGGGAGAGAGAGAGAGAGAGAGAGAGAGAGAGAGAGGATGCATGGGGGAGGGGGGGTAGAGAGAGAGAGAGACTTGAATTGATACGCTAATGCCTCAAAGTGTGATCTATGCAGATGACCTGATGCTGATGTCCCCTGCACAGTCTAAACTGGGCCCTGGCGGACAGACGGACAGAGAGATAGACAGACAGACAGACAGACAGACAGACAGACAGACAGACCTACGTGCAGGTATACACACAGACGGACATGTAGAGGCCTCACCTCACTCCACACCAGCATGGTGCCGAAGACCACCTGTAAACCATCAAAGAAGTTGTCTCCTATGATGATGACTGTAGCGCCCCCAGTGGTCCAGCCCTCACTGGGACTGATCGCCTTGATACACGGAGTGGCTGCTAGACACAGAGAAGGATATAGAGATATATAGAGATACATAGAGAGATAGAGAGATATATAGATACATAGAGAGAGATAGAGATATATAGAGATACATAGAGAGATATATAGATGCATAGAGAGAGATAGAGATATATAGATACATAGAGAGATAGAGAGATGTATAGATACATAGAGAGAGATAGAGATATATAAAGATACATAGAGAGATAGAGATATATAGATACATAGAGAGATATAGAGATATATAGAGATACATAGAGAGATATAGAGAGATATACTGATAGATATTGAGATAATATAGACATATATAAGGATATAGTGAGAGAGATATAAAGATTAAAACAAAAAAAAAATATATAAGAGAGAGAGAGATAATATATAGAGAGACATTGAGATAAATAAATAAGAAATAAGAAGAAGTAGAAAGAAATAATATTGAGATATGTAGACATGTGTATCGACATATATAGATATAGATATCGATAGAGTAGTGATGGGATGTGCCCAGGTCTATCTCTCTTCATCTGTGTGTACCTTCTGAAGGGTCTAGGCGTCGAGCGCGGCGGCCATGTTTGGAGTTGTTGTGGACGAACATGTTGTCAGACACTGCTAACACATGACCGTCCACATTGACTGTAGTGGACACCACCACCTAGACACACACACACACACACAGGCGGAGAGGGCAGGAGAGGAGGAAAGGAGAGGAGAAGAGAGGAGGGGAGGGGGCGAGGAGGGTTAAGAGCGGTTTTCTCAGCAGATGATGTTTTTCTTGGTTGTCAGGGGCAACAATCAGGTGGCGACGGAGTTTGTTATCGTAGCAACGGTGAAGGCATCGATCGATAGGATCAATAGCGACAAAAATCACCGTGGTAACGCAACCCAGCAACAAGTCCTAACGATAATGATCACCAACGGCTATCATATGTCACCATGGAATTAGTCCCAGCCGTGATCCATGTCCAGGGTTTAAAACCTTTCATTCCAATCAGATCTGATCAGATTTGGCAATCCATGTGATCAAAGATCAGCTAACCCAGCCAGATCCTGTTCCAGTATTTACAAAACATGTAGGATAGGATCCCCCTGATCTAGGATCAGATTTGGACTTTTAAACATGACCAGATCCCGATCATGTTGTGCTTTAAGCTTGTATAGCTCCACCTACTGGATGTCCAGAACAACATAAAGTATACACCAGGGCATAATAGACAAATTAAATTCCGATTCCAGCTGGAGAAGTGGCTATTCCAGTTGAAGACAGTTCTTCAAACTTTGCCATGATTTATGAATTAGCGATCAATGTAATTGTAGTATTATTTCTTATTCATTCATTAATTTATCTTAAATGATCTTTTATATCTTATTTATAATCAGACATATTGTATAATTAATTCTATAGTACATTTTGTTCCGGTAATCCACTCTAAACACACCCTTCAATCGGGATCAGGGTCAAGTTGATCATGTTTGGATCAGAATTATTCCAATCTGTGTAGAAATATCCGTTTTGAATATCTGATCCAGGTTATCGCTGGGATTTGATTACCTGGACTGATCAGATTTTTAAAGCTGCAGCTTGCAGGCTAAACCCAAGAGCACATCTTAACCACTGGCCTGACGTTGCTCATACTCCAGGCCGCATGGTGCTACTTGTGCTGAAGTGTCTGTATGTCTGTAACTCGGCACTTTTTGAGTTCCAATGGAAATTAATGTAATTTGTGAATTCAAATAAAGCATCTAAAATGTGTCATGGGGTCCAATGTGCATGTGTGTCTCGTGGGGTCCAGTGTGTGTGTGTGTGTGTGTGTGTGTGTGTGTGTGTGTGTGTGTGTGTGTGTGTGCATGTGCGTGTGTGTGCATATGTGCGTGTGTGCATGTGTGTGTATGCGTGTGTGCGTGTGTGCGTGTGTGCGTGTGTGTGTGTGTGTGTGTGTGTGTGTGTGTGTATGCGTGCGTGTCCGTGTGCGTGTGTGTGTGTGTGTGTTGGGGCCAGCGTGTAATATGGAAAATAAGAGAAAGGTCAAGTGATGAATTTCAGATTTTGGCTGTTGAATAGAAGAGGAGAGAGAGACAGACAGACAGACAGACAGACAGACAGACAGATAGATGGCAGACAGACTGACAAACCGATAGGTAGATGGGTAGAAAGACAGACAGACTGACAGTCAGTGAGTCAGGCAGACTGCAGACAGTCAGACAGACTGGCAGGCAAGCAGAAAGACAGACAGGCAGGCAGAGGTTCTCCTTGACCTCCTATAACACATCTGCAAGGCAATAAGGCTCCGTCGAACTACTGCAATGCATTCTGGGATACCAGGTCCCCCAAAGCCAACTGCTGCCCTTTAGGGAAATGCTAAACGGCCCAACTGAGTGTGTACATGTGTGTGCATGTGTGTGTGTGTGTGTGTTGGGGGGGGGGGCATATGGTGTGTGGTGTGTATGTATAGTGTGTGTGTGTGTGTGTGTGTGTATGTGTGTGTGTGTGTGTGTGTGTGTGTGTGTGTGTGTGTGTGTGTGTGTCTGTGTGTGTCTGTGTGTGTGTGCGTGTGTGTGTGTTTGAGAGTGTGTGTGAGTGTGTGTGTGTTTGAGAGAAAGAGAGTGTGTGTGTGTGTGTGTGTGTGTGTGTGTGTGTGTGTGTGTGTGTGTGTGTTACCTGAAATCTCCTCATGTCTCGAGGATTCCCTGCATTTTTCAGACAGTTCTGATTGCACTTCAGGAAGAACTTTAAGAAAAACCTACAAACAGACAGACAGACATGTTAACAGTACTATGTGGTAAAATATATCTACACACACAGACCCACACATACACACACTCCCCCTCCAATCCTTTCTCCTCCTACTCCTTTCCAACTCCCCTCTTTTATCTCTCCTTCCTCCTCCTCTCCTCTCCTTGCTGAACAATTGAATCCATAAGTAATATTTTGTACACTAGAATGCTAGTGTGATTACATGTTTCTGTGATGGTAAACAAGCTATTTCATATGCTAATGAGTGTACCGCACATCATCAGCTTTACACGAATATATTTGAATGCCAATTAGCAGAGTCTTGTATAATTAATGACAACTGTCAATTAGCATGTCCTTTTAATTGATGAGTTATACCGGCATCTGTGATGATAGAAAAACTGCTTGTATAGTATTTCAACCAAACAGCTGTCTCACTTCAACCAGCTGACCAGACACAGGCAGCTGATTGGCTAGAACTTTCGTAGCTGTATATGTATATGTTTGGTCATATATTGATAATAATATTGACAGCATTATGATAACATAATGATAACAACTCTGGCCTATAAATATATGTCTTACAACGTTAGCTTTATCTAAAGAAGCGTTGAACATATAACATACAACATCTAATTACTATATCTCTCTGGTCTCACCAAACCTCTCTCTCTCTCTCTCTCTCTCTCTCTCTCCCTCTCTCTTTCTCTCTCATCCTACCCATGACTCTCACACTTTCATCTACTCTCTCCCTCTCTCACGCTACTCTCTCTCTCACACCCTAACCCCTCTCTCCTTCACCTACCCCTCTTGCACTCTCTCTCACCCTCTCTCTCTCTCTTACCCTACCTCTCTCTCTCACACCCTAACCCCTCTCTCCTTCACCTACCCCTCTTGCACTCTCTCTCACCCTCTCTCTCTCTCTTACCCTACCTCTCTCTCTCACACCCTAACCCCTCTCTCCTTCACCTACCCCTTTTGCACTCTCTCACCCTCTCTCTCCTCTCTCTCTCTCTCTCTCTCTCTCTCTCTCTCTCTCTCTCTCTCTCTCTCTCTCTCTCTCTCTCTCTCTCTCCCTCTCGTCTCACTCTATTAACCCGTGTGTCTGTTGAGAGAAGAGTAGACCTGTCACACCCAGCTAACCCTGCATGTTTAATTCATGACCACACACACACACACACACACACACACACACACACACACACACACTCACACACACTTATGCACATGCACACACACACGCACATTCATGCGAACACACACACACACACACAGACACACACACACACACACACACACACACACACACACACACACACACGCACACTCACATGCAGACACACATACACACACATACACTGGCTGACATGATGTTCATTGTTTCATGATTAGAATGATGAAGCCTTTCAGTTGACCTTTGAACTTGGCTATAATTGGGGACGAGAGGAACTGTCATGCTCTTAGCATGTTGAGACGCTAACGCCATAGTCTTAACATGTTGGCTTATGCTTAAGATATGGCTTCACAGGTTCTTGACTAACACTAAAGCGATGGCCTCAACGCGTCCCTGGTTACCACTAAAACTATGACCTATGCAGAAAGCTTGGCTGTCAACAGCAAACCTGGCATGTCAGTTAGCATGGCTAGCAAGATTTAGTCACTAGTAGCAATTAGTTCCAATTGGAACGTTAATACGGATGGTAGCATCAACGCTAGGTTGAGCGCTGACATGTCATCACAGGAAAGGTCTTACTATCGCCTCCCTTTCTCTTCATCTCCCTCCCTCAATCTCTCTCTCTCTCTCTCTCTCTC
>JAXIVH010000027.1:3151044-3191645 GCA_036785325.1 Urophycis tenuis
AACAGCCTTCGTTAGTATGACACACTTAACATACTGCTCATACAAATATTCAACACCCTTTAGTTGCCCATTTCATTTCATGAGCAGAAATCACACTTAAAGTGAATATTGTATAACTTCGAATAATGCTAGATATTAGGAACTAGGAGTAGTCCCCAATATCTTAATGATAAAGTCCTGTCACTTACAAATCTATTTTTAATCAGATTATACTATTGAAATGTGTCTTGGTTGTGATTCAATTTATTTAAAGATTTAGATAAAGGCTATATAAATAAAGCCTTGCTCACGTAATTACTTACTTACTTACTTAGGCCTACTTAATTGTTGCCAATAGCGCAGGAGCCCTAAAGACACCATTTTATAATACTTTCAAATAGAACTTAGCATATTAGATTTAGTTCGAAAGACGCTACAGGCTGTTATTACAAGGACTAGAAGTACATCCAGGTGTGTTTTGTGCACTTTATAATAAGGGCTGGATGGATCATAAGTATCTCTTATATATATGGCCCACCTTGTCCTTCTCCACAAAGTCCACATACGCGGTCCTCTCGACCTCCACCGGCTGGCCCTGTCGGTCGTACAGCGCGAGCACAAAGTGGAAGAAGTTGGACTTCCGGAGGTTGGAGGGCGGCTGCTTCTCGTAGTGCGCCCGGGCAAGGGCGACCCCGCTGCGGCCACACGGAGAGACAGCTCGCTTGTTAACAGACAGGCCATGAACGTTACGGGTGACCTTGACATGGGTCTCAACACATGTCATTAAAAAAAAAACATTGAACATGTAGCCCTAGGTTATTGCATGCATTTATGAAAATTATTGTAGTTATTGAGTTGTCTTGGGACGTGATAAAGTAATTCGAAGACAGTTATAAAATATGACAGTTAAAACATTAATGGAGAAGCCTGCAACCCACATGTGGGTTGTCTTTTTTAAAAGTTTTAAAATACATGTATTTATTATCATGTCATCTGGAGCACTGCTTTGGTTTGCCTCAAGGTGCAGATTTAATTTTTACAAACTAAAACGGACAAGATTATAATTACGGAGTGTCCCTCTGGTGGCGCGCGTGGTGTTAAATGGTCAAGACTTTATGCAAATTAGATTAATTATGTCAGGATCATGTCCCCCTTCAGGTCCGATGACCCGGTCCCAATGCTCTAGTTATAACTCACCGTAGCGCGCGGGCTATACGGGCTACACTATCTTGACCGGACTGTCAAACCGCTTCACGCGAGCAGAACAATGAGGACCGGCCTGTCTCCAGGTGACACTTTACACTTGACGACCGTGAGCCGCTTCACTTTAACCAAGATTTGGTATCGAGGCGATTAAACAATAAAGTTAACATAACTGAGAGATGATCAATAATAACTGATGGCGAATATGGCGTTACCTTTGTGCGGCGGTGTTTGCGTCCACCACGCCGGTCGAGTGCATCCACGAGCGCACGGCAGTCATCCCGCCGAGCGGCTCCTCTTTCATCCCTCCACGCGGGACGGACTCCTGGATCCCGAACATGTCGCGAGCCGCGGAGTCCGGAAATTGAAGTCTGATCTCTGGATCGATCGTGATCGATCAGGATTTACCCGAAGCGCCAGCTGCACGAGACCCCAAAGTTGTTCTCCACGCGTCTCGCCCCGCACCTGCTCGAACCCCGGCAGGTTAACGCGCCGACGGCCTGGCGACGCGGGAACCGGGTATTTAATAGACTACCGTCTGTTATTTTAACTGGATAGTTTATAGTGAGCCTGGGTGGTTAAACGAGAGTTTAGTGAAACTAGCGGGGGAAATAAAAGACCGCTGAGAGAAGAAAGAAGGATCGGAGAGAGAGAGACGATATTCTGGCACAAAAGTGGCGGTTTCTTGTAGACAGATAACACGGTGTAAATAATAATAGGTATAACAGTCAGGTGAGCGGGTACCGGGTACCGGGTACCGGGGCTGGGTGTAGCGGAGAGGGAGACACTCTCAGTCCTGCATCCCACAGGACTGGAGCTTTTCCCCGCGAGCCGAACCGAAAAACCCCCGGGATCCTCCGGTCACCCTGTGACGCACGAGAGGAGGCGTGCCGTGCCCAAATATGGAACTGAGTGCGCGCGCGTGTGTGTGTGTGTGTGTGTGTGTGTGTGTGTGTGTGTGTGTGTGTGTGTGTGTGTGTGTGAGAGAGAGAGAGAGAGAGAGAGAGAGAGAGAGAGAGAGAGAGAGAGAGAGAGAGAGAGAGAGAGAGAGAGAGAGAGAGAGAGAGAGAGAGAGAGAGAGAGCCCGCCTGTCAGTCTCGCAGAAGGAAGAAGGGAGAAATGAGGAGCGCGTGAAAGCGGTTTCCACTCCAGGCACAAGACCCCCGCGACCCGCAGCTTCTGTTTATTCAGACTGATTTAACCTCGAGACCAATCAACATCACACCACTACGCAGCACGAGATACACCACCCAATTTACACACCACTACACGATACAACACTACTACACAGCACGCAACGTTACACAACACTTGGCAACACCTCTACAAAACACAACCTTATTATACACAATATATACACAATATTCGCACACAATATTATACGTTATACACAATATTCGCAACACTACACATATGACATTACTCGAAGACAGTTGTGATGTTTATATGTTGTTAGTTATATGTATTGTCATTCTCTTGTTGTTATTATTATGGCCTCCCACCCTTTTCCATCGTGTCTTCTTGCCCAAACGCCATGCACAAAACAGATATGAACACCAGGTGCAGTGTGGGACAGATAGGTCGTTGTGTGTTCATGTTGGTGGACAGGCACCTGTGTTGGTAGACAAGTGGACAGGAACTACATGCTTGTATTAGGTGAGGAAGTGTGGGGTCAGGTGATCGGTCAGGTGTGGGAGACAGGTACTTATCAGCTAGGCCTACATTCATATATCATTCAGTTGTGTTGCTAGACAGGTACCTGTAATATAGATGCATTGATAGACAGTTACCTATGCCTTCCCATTATACAGGTGTGGAAGACAGCATAGGCCTACCGATAAGAGCAAATACATAATTCAGGTGAATAGACGGACATAGGCCTACCTGTGATGAAGCGTGTTGTGAGACACACACATACCTGTGATACAGGTGTGTTGGTGTACAGGTAGTCTCCCTTGTACATTATCTCCTCACGTCACCAATCGGTTTTGGAAGTCTTGGCTCGAGGCTTGAGGCCGTCGAGGGATATGAGCCGCGTGAAGCCCCGCGAGCCACCGGGGAACCGAGGGGTGTAACCGGACCGGCATGAAGAGAGAGGAGAAACTAACAGAGGAGAGGAGAAGAGAGAAGGAGAGGAGAAGAGAGGAGGAGAGGAGGAAAGAGGAGTATAAGTGTGCTTTACACGTCAATCTGTCTCGTGCTCCGCGGGTTAAGTGATTTACCTGTCCGCGCGGTTCTTCCTCCTCCGCCACATCCCTTCAGCAAGCGCACTAATTGAATAAAGGTAGGTATGTCATATTTTATTTAATGGCCTCTTTAAAAAGAGTCCTCTCTGTGACAGGGGCCACGCTATCTGCACATTATTTATCGCTCCTTAAATTTTTACCAATGACCCACCTGCTTTTTAAATCAATGGATCGATGAATCAGTGCTGTGTTGGATCGACACGGCTGCAACATATTATACTATAACCACGATGTAACTATTTGATCTATCCTCTCATATTTTTCCGTATGGCGCTTAAGGATTAAAAGCAATACTTTTCCCTAATGAATGGTTATTGATTTAAATTAAACTAAACGGACTTTTAAAAACGGCACATCTGGATGATATGTTGGAGATGGGATATGATCTGGTTTCCAAATGGGTGACTCGGGACGGCTCCCCGTAAAGCGACCCTGGGGTCGGCGGCACCACGGACGGAGCGGTGGATTCCTCTATTTCTCCTTTTCCTCCCCTCATTTTCCCTCTATTCTTTCCTTCCTTTTTTTCCTTATTTGTTTTCCTTTAAAGCGTGTTTCCATCCTTTATTTTCCACCTCGTTTTAGCGTGGCTGTATTTACTCGTGTGACACGTGCAGCCGGCAGCGCCGCGCGCGCGGGTCTATTCTATTAGCGGGGAGATGAATGCAAATGTTCGCGGGGAGCCACGAGCACACGAGACGGCGCGCGCACCCTCGACCCACCTTCCTCCTCCGCGAGCCGCGACTCAAGGAGTTTTAATGGAGCTTTTAAAGCTCGGCGCGCCGCGCGCAATCACACGTTCTCCTGATGGGACATTTCATGTAAATAATTGGCTGTTCAACCAGTTTTACATCTTCAACGTGACAGTGTTTTTTTATGGCTATTCTATAAAATGTAAACATATGTATATGTATATATATATATGACATAATTAGATAATTAAAAACCTTTATAGGTACGATGGTATAGCTACATAACTGAATTGCGTAGACAGTATATTGTCTACTGAAACTTCAGTAGCTTTGAAAATACATTCCCATAAATCAAGTGTAAAACCCATAACTTATGTATACATTTTACGTATCACTCTCACTGGAGACTTTCCCAATTTTGTAAATTAGGTAAATAATAGGCTTACACAATAACCATTAATCATATAATAATAACTGCCCAATAATGATAGGCAACGATACTAATTACTATGAGAGTAGACTCATATTTATAATCATAATTATTTTTTATTTAATTGCTTTATTATTATTATAACTACTTTAGTTATTATAATCGTAGCAATAATAGTAGTAATAATACCCGTCATAATAGCAGTAATAATTCTGAAGTCTAAACGGCTGGTGTGTGAGCATGTGTGTGAGAGAGTGAAGTCTAAACGGCTCTCCTTAGTGTGTGTGAAGTGTTTCCTTTTGTGTGGATTTACGGCGTACAATACATCCACGATGCCGCGTGCGCGCCCGCACACACACACACGTGTCCCTATTTGCATTTAAATAGCGACATCAACCGACGCGCGTGCCACACACCAGTGGGTTTCCCAGATGTCACCGCAAAGTCAGATGGGCCAGCTGTCACGCACGCAAAGACTCACAGTAAACACACACGCACGCACACGGGCGCGAGCGCAATCGCTCTCTCTCTCTCTCTCTCTCTCTCTCTCTCTCTCTCTCTCTCTCTCTCTCTCTCTCTCTACACACACACACACACACACACACACACACACACACACACACACACACACACACACACACACGCACACACCGCACTGATCCGACTGGCTAAGAACCGTTCAGTCATTTAACACTAAACACACACACATGCCGTCCCAGCACACACACACCAAAAGACACGCACGGAGACACGCACGGAGTTTGTCAGACGCGACTCCAAACTCCTTCTTTACCTTTTACACACTCTGTTATTTATATATATGCTATAGGCCTATATACACACCTTACACAGAAAGCCGCTGAAAATGATGAGGAAAGAATACCAGACAGACAGACAGACAGACAGACAGACAGACAGACAGACAGACAGACAGACGGATAGACAGATAGAGAGATATAGGGAGGGGAAAGAGAGAGAGAGAGATGTGTGTGTGTGTGTGTGTGTGTGTGTGTGTGTGTGTGTGTGCGCGCGTGCGTGCGTGCGTGTCGTGTGTGTGTGTGTGTGTGTGTGTGTATGAGAGAGAGAGAGAGAGAGAGAGAGAGAGAGAGAGAGAGAGAGAGAGAGAGAGAGAGAGAGAGAGAGAGTATAACGGATGACTGTCGCGTTCATCAAAAGATCAAAGCGGTAATCGATAGCGTTTGCCGGCTGTATGTCATTATCTGTACATTTATTGGTTGATGTTTCTTTTTGCCTTTTTGCCTTTTTTATGTTCTCCTTTTTATTGCACAGGAGGCCTATTTCTAAAAAGTAAACCCCTCTGAATGTGGGTTTTGATTTGTTATATTTTTATGTTTCGTGTTGTAGGCAAATGACTATTCACAAAAACCCTCATTGGCCTTTAATTCATAAAATCAAATAATTTGTTTCTGTCTTAATATTTCTGTCTAATGGCGATCGCTTTAAAATCTAAACAAGGGGAAATTCTTTCAAAGAAACCGTTCTGTGTCCCATAAATAAATAATGAGATGTTTCCAGTCCGACAAAAACACCGAGAACAGAACAACAGTCAGAGCGCCCCGGTTGGCCCCGGAGGAGAGGAGGGGGGGATGGGGAGGAGGAGGAGGAGGAGGAGGGGGAGGAGGAGGAGGAGGGATCCGGGATGGAGGGATAAGAGAGGAGGAGGGGGTAGCTAAGGGAATTCCCAGTCGCAGCGGTGCATCCGCTCAGTGAGGAAACAGCGACGCCTTGCGGCATCGAGACGACACCGACGAACTCAAACAAGTGCACAAGTAGCCTACCAAAGTGGTTTAAAAATATGTACAACGGAAAGGCCTGGTTGATTATAAAAAAACATCAAACACACATTTTTTTTTTTTTTTTAAAACAAGAGGAAAAAGAAGCTAGCCTACTTAGAAGTAGGTTAAGAAAAAATCTAAAATAATCTACCAGGAATTTTTAATTTAGTTTAATTTGAAGAGATATTCAGTTAGATCGTGCCGTTTTGATTAGTCGGCCATCGAGCAATTATGACTTGGTAGGCCTAAATAATGACGTTTCTTATGGAACGTAAAGTATTGGGGTCCAGGGGCGTAGCAGGGGGGGGGGGGGGCACAGCCGCCATTGGCCATCGGTCAGAGGATGGCCACCGCGCTGCCCGCCACCCCCAGTCATTATTATTTTGATCTTATTTTGACTTATTATTTTTATTTTAAGTCTTATATTTTCATTTGTCACTTACGCTGCTGTCATTTGCACTACAGACATCCCTGTGTCATGTTAAGGTCCCGAACCCCCTCACATAATCACAACAACATCTGAGCACAGTTTATACAATCCATTGTTTATGACCTGACGGGCCGCGTAAGTTTTATAATAGAAATTTCAGACAATCAAGTGCCACCCCAAATAAAAGACTGGCCCGAGCTGCCCCCCCTCAGAAATAATGCCCTGGCTACGCCCCTGATTGGGGTCCTGACTAAGCACACAAAAGGTCCTTACAAAACTGTTTACTTAAAGGACCTCACTAAATACCTTTACCAATGGTGCTTCCTAAAAGCCTTTAGAAAAGGTCCTTACCAAATGCCCTTACTAGAGGTCCTTACTCAAGGCCCCTTCTAGAAGCCCTTGCTAAAGGCCCTTACTAAAGGCAATTTCTTAAGGTCCTTACTACAGGGTATTACTAAATTCCCTTACAGACGGTCCTTATTAAAAGCCCTTTCTAAAGGCCCTTTCTAAAGGACCTTACTAAAGGTCGCTCATAAAAGCCTATACTAAAGACCCTTACTAAAGACCCTTACTAAAGGTCCTTACTAAAGACCCTTACTAAAGGCCCTTACTAAAGACCCTTACTAAAGACCCTTACTAAAGGCCCTTACTAAAGACACTTACTAAAGACCCTTACTAAAGGCCCTTACCAAAGTTTCTTATTGAAGGTGAAGGAACTTACTTAAAGACTTAACTAATGGCCCTTACTAAAGGCCCTTACCAAAGTTTCTTACTGAAGGTGAAGGAACTTACTTAAAGACTTAACTAATGGCCCTAACTAAAGGCCCTTGCCAAGAGTCCGTAAGAGCCCTTAAGAAAATCCCATACTAGAAGACCTTAAGAGTCCATAGTAAAACACCTTACTTCAAGCAGTTAAATAGTTCAGAATTCGACCTTCAACCAAATGTGTCAGAACAAGAAGAACGAAACACTCCCAGACGGATTCAGGCCCGCGGGACTCGATCCGATCTCTTGGAGAATCATCACCTGCTGTGATCTGGAGCCTCGCGAGGCTCCGTCTTGTTTCCAAATCAAAGGTTGGGAGCGCAGCGCGTGTGGGGGGCGCGTGAAGCTGATTAGAGTGGAAGCAGCGCGCGCTTCAATTAGCTCATTCTAGAAAATTTAATTGGTTTTAATTAAACATGGCCCCGCGCTAATTAACAGGCGCGAAGTATCTCCCGCCACTGGGACATGCGCGTGTCAGATTTCATTCCCTTGTCCAGATGTCCAACAAATCGGCGTCCAATTAAAAATAAAGTCAAGCATTTTCAGCAATTTCGCTGTTAGGGCGCCGAATTAAGGGAAAATTGGTCCTTTGACCAATTAATTAAATTAATAAGCAGTCGACCAGGTGTCTTTGATGTTTAAGGCTCTTATTAAACTGAGTTTAATGGTCTCTTTAAACGCCTCGCTCTACTTTATTCTGCTTCATTCCCGGTAAATGTATTCACTTTGACGGTCCGTCCACAAAGAGGCGGAATTATTATCATGTAGCTTATCAGCTCATCGTGTATTCAGATAGGAGCAGCCTACATGGTGTCGGTAAAATAAAAGTCAGTGAATAAAATATGAGAGGTGAAGTAAGACGTCAGGATCAGAGAGCCGAGCTCGAGATCACTTCCATCCACCGTCACCGAGAACCCGCGGATCACGTGAGTCACCCGGTAAGCTGGAGGCGACGCCCGGGGCGAGAGAGAGAGAGGTGTGTGTGTGTGTGTGTGTGTGTGTGTGTGTGTGTGTGTGTGTGTGTGTGTGCGCGTGCCTGCGTGCGTGCGTGCGTGCGTGTGTGTGTGTGTTAACGGGGTCTCTAGGATAGGGAGCAGGCTAAATGCGCAGCGTGATGGTGACGTCTAGTGGTCACGCGACGACATTGCGACTCAGATATCCAGGCATTTAAAAGGCCTAGGCCTATATACTTATAGGTTTCTTTTTAAATATACATAAACCAAGCCACAATAGCAACACTAACCCAATTGGGATTGTAGGTATTTTTAACGTAGTGCCCTAGAATACTAGGCCTATGTAAAACAATAATCACTGTTAGAGCTTTAGATGAATGTGCTGGATTATAAGCTTTTTATTTTTATTTATTGTCATTGCACGTTTCTAAGTATATGAAGCAGTGGATGGAAACTCTGTTAATAAAGCGTTAAAAATTGTCCACAAAAAGTGTCCACTGGGAAGGTCTATGAATTGCAGCTTCACCTAGTGGCCATGACGTGTTACTACCACGATACTTCCATACTTTGAATCTACTCAATCTAACGTGTCTGAACGTCGAGTTAAGGTAATAACTAATAACACAATGAGTAATACAGTTACATTCATAAGATGATAAGTGGCTAATAACGTTGAGTCAATAAGATGATACATGTAGACGAAAAAAGTAGAGAAGATGATAAGGAGACATCATCAAGTGAAGCCACACGAACCGAGCACGGCTGCACACTGCATCTTTCAGCAAGAGAAACCTGCAGCCGTTCAGGGCAGGCCTACACGTAGACAACCTGACAGGCCGTGTCCGCACATACCCAATGACCTTGACGTTATTGATTGATTGATTGATTGATTGATTGATTGATTGATTGATTGATTGATTGATTCTCTGGGGGGTGATTCGTGGCGTCACCAGGCCCAATAAAAGACCGTTGAGAAGGAGAATTTCGTTTTATTTGTCAGAATGAACATTGGTCATGAATCCTGTTAATAATACATTATAGTCTACATTTATGTTATCGTAGTTAGAATTCACACTACCCTCTACCCCCAAACACATGCACGCGCGCACACATGTGCGTGCATGCACGCACTCTCTCTCACACACACACACACACACACACACACACACACACACACACACACACACTGTCCCACTCGCCCCCCTCTCCCCCTTTCCTGAAGTGGTCGGGGGGAGGAAAAATCTGTGGAATTCATTTCCTGTTGAGAGAGAGAGAGAAAGAGAGAGAGACACAGAGAGCGAAAGAGAGGTTGAGGGAGGACGTCCCTGGGGTGAGCCAGGACAGAGGGAGCGCAATGGAGGAGAAAGAGGACTAGTAGGAGAAACTAAAAGAGTTAGTCCAACTAAAAAAGTGCGTAAAGTGTGTTGGGTATCAGCGGGAGGGAATATGGCCGAGCCCCTGCTGAAGAGAACATTCTCCCGGCTGAGATCCCGACGGAGAGCCGCCGAGCCCAAAGCCCCCGGTAGGACAACAACACCAACACAAGTTCAAGTTTAACGAACAAAGTTGTTTTTATAGGCCATCTGTGTGTAGCATTTCGGAAGAAACGGTTAGATTCCATTGCAGTTGAAGGCTAGAGGACCAGTTGGTGTGTGTGTGTGTGTAGCCGCTGGGAGCTGCGGGCGGCCAGACAGAAGTTCCCGCTGTCACAAGGAAACACGGAGACCGTTATAGATCAGATTCAGATATATCATATAGCCTACGTTTCACCGTCAAAAATAATATATACAAACGTATGCATATATCCCTGCGCTGTTACAGATCACATGCATATATAGGCCTACCTTTATGCACCCCTATAGATCAGATTCAGACATATCATATACTTTTAAACGTTATAGATAATACATGCATAGGCTACATATACTTATATGCCTACATCGTCACAGATCCTATGCATATCACATATTGGCCTAACTTTATGCACCCCTATAGATTAAACTCAGATGTAGAATATACATTTCACCGTTATTCTACACATATACATTGAGGCCTACGCCGTTATAGGTCACATACATTAAGTATAGGCCTATCTGTATAGACCCCTATAGATCAGGTACCGATCACATTATACAGGCCTACATATGCATAATATTACATTCACATATAGGTCTACATGTACAACATATCAGCATATTGAAGAAAAAGAAGGCATGAGGAGGATCTAGAACCGTCTGGTTAACTTCTGCAGGTCTCCTTACGAGACGTAACACCGTTTATATTCCCATCAGACAGACAGTCAGACAGACAGACAGACAGGGAGGCAGACAGACAGACAGACAGACAGCCAGACAGACATGCAGGCAGGCAGGCAGACAGACAGACAGACAGACAGACAGACAGGCAGGCAGGGAGGCAGACAGACAGACATGCAGACAGACAGCCAGACAAGGGGGCGGGGGCGTTACTTAGTATGAACAGAAAGAAAGGCATGGGACACACGTCATCAGCAAATGATGATGTCACAGTGATGTAGAGCGAGAGAGAGACAGAGGGAGAGAAAGAGAGAGAGAGAGAGAGAGAGAGAGAGAGAGGTAGGTGTAGAGAGATACATAAATAGGCAGAGAGAGGTAGCAAGAGAGACGGAGAGGTGTGTACACTACGAGGTTAGTAGTTGACCTGCAATGTGACTAAGCCATTGTAGACGTGTGTGTGTGTGTGTGTGTGTGTGTGTGTGTGTGTGCGTGTGTGTGTTTATTTACCCGGCATTAAGTTGAAGTTGACTGCTTACTTTGTGTGTCAGGGATGAATAGTGAATGGAATTGTGTGTCTGACTGTGTGTGTGTGTGTGTGTGTGTGTGTGTGAGATACTGTGTGTGTGGATATGTGGGTGTGTGTGTGTGTGTGGGTGGGTGTGACCATGTGTGTTATGGTGTGTGTGTATGTATGTGTGTGAGACAGGGTTTGTGTGTGTGCATGTGTGACTGTGTGTGTGTGTCTGTGTATGGGTGTGTGCGCTTAAAAGCACAGAGCAGTCTTTGACAGTTGAAGCTCTCCTCTCCTCTTTTTAATGTTGTTGTAAACTGTAAATGCTGAAGGGATATGGGCTATTAGTAGCACACAGTCACACACACACACAGACACACACACACACACACACACACACACATACGTCGCTGATTTTCATGTCTGTTCTTTCTCTCTCCCTGTGTGTTTGTGTAAATGTGTGTGTGTGTGTGTGTTTCTAGATGTTTTTGTCATTCAAACTTCTCCGTCATCATCATCATCAAGTAATGTTGGCCCCACCACCCCATCATCAGGACAACACATCACCGTTGCTAAGAAACAGCAGTGGGCTCAGCAGGGCTCTCGGCGGGAGCCTCTCCCAGGAAACAGCCAGGCTTCATCTGGAGGCCTCACCGGAAGACAGCCTCCAGCCCAGGCTTCATCTGGAGGCCTCACTGGGAGACAGCCTCCAACCCAGGCTTCATCCGGAGGCCTCACTGGAAGACAGCCTCCAGCCCAGGCTTCATCTGGAGGCCCCACCGGGAGACAGCTCCCAGCCCAGGCTTCATCTGGAGGCCCCACCGGGAGACAGACACACCCTGACGACAAGGTACTAAACCTACTGCTGTTCTCCTCTCCTAGTGTCCTCTGCTCTCCTATTATACTGTATCCTCTTGTCATCATCTCTCCTTCACTCCTACTGTCGTCTCTCATTCTCTCTTAGTTTCCTCTTCTTGTTGTGTAAACCTTCTCTCCTAATGCCATTTCCTAATGTCCTCTCCTTCTCTCCTAGTGTCCTATTTTTCTCCCCTCTCTCACTCCTGTCCTAGTGGTTTCTCCTCTCTCATTGTCCTTTCCTAGTGGTCTTTCCTACTCTCCTAGTATCCTCCTCTTATTGTGTTCTCCTAGGGATGCGGTGTGAGGCCTTGTGTTGGTCTGGACTGGGAGCACAGCAGCAGATCGCAGACCATGGCTTCTGTCTCACCCTCCAGCGGGGCCTACCTGCAGAGCCTGGAGCGCAGCAGCCGAACCTGGGTACTGTCCTCAGGAAAGACCCAGGCTTCAGAAGAGGCCTCCCGAGTGGAGTCCTCCAGAGAGCAGGTGGAGAGAGGAAACATCTGGTACAACCCCATTCCAGAGGAGGAGGAAGAGGTGCTCTGGAGGAGGAGAGAGGAGGAGGAGGTGCTCTGGAGCAGGAGAGAAGAGGAGGTGGAGGGAGGCATGGGGCAGTTAACCCTCACACCACCCACAGATGACTTCACACACGCTACGAACGATGTTGCACACCCAGCCGATGACACTGCGAGCCAAATTGATGTCATCACAGTAGAACACATAGGTAACCATTTACCTGTGTCATGTTGTGGTGTCACATATTTGGTAACCCTTGATCTTATAACCAGTGTGTGTTTCATCATTGCTCTCATCAATCCCTGTTTACACAAGTGTTTGGGATATCTCTTCAAATTGTGATTTGAAAACAGTGTTATGTCACGCGCTTACAGAATACATCACCAGTCTTCAACCAATATAATATGAATATATATTTAGCAAAGGGTGTGTCATGTGCAACTTTTTCTGAAACATCACGTCTCTCTCTCCCCCTCTGCCTCTACCTCTCTCCCCCCTCTCTTGCTCAATCTCGTCAGACCTGCCTAGCGGTAAGGCTCCGCCCCCGGAATCAAGCCCCTCCTCTCAGAAGAAAGCAGGCGTGTCCTCCAGTATGATTGACAGGCTGAAGTCTCCCGGGACAGTCCGGAAACTGTCCATGAAGATGAAAAAACTGCCAGAACTCCGACGCAAACTCAGCCTCCGCTCCTCTCGCTCCCATCGCCAAGGAAACAAAGGAGAGGGAGGGGAGGAGGGTGCCTCCTGGACCAATAAGGAAGCATCATCCTTTTCATCCAATCAGAATGTGCTCAGCAGATATCACCTCGATAGCTCCGCCCCCCCAGCAAGGCCAGTCCGCCGCTCCTCCAGGGGGCGCTCTAGTAAAGGAGGTATTCACTAAATACTATTACAAAAGTAATCTATATTACTAAATACTACAATACTACAAATGCTATTACCAAATTAGTATTCATTACTAGATACTAGATACTACAATACTACAACACTCCACTAAGGAGAGGTATTAAGTAAATAGTATAGTATACTACTCCCATACGCTACACTGTAGTGATTTACTACAATTTTGGCCTGTGACCCAATATTTAGGTGTGAAAATTCTTGCTACCCCAACTGCATTGTTTTAATGCTCTCAACACACTGATACAATATTACAATACAGATATGATAAAACACTGTATCTTTTAGGTTATCTAAGTGATGGGGATTCCCCCGAACTGCTGCCACGGCAACCAGCTGCTCTCCAGACGGCCCCAGATGGAGGTTATGATGTCACATCCTTCCAGCTCTACGTGGGCTCAGAGCAGCCCCGTGGACCCCAGAGGGTCTCGGGGCTGCTGACAGTTCACCTGCTGGGGCTGGACGAGATGAGCAAGACCAGGTAGCACCATCCAACCTCCTCAATATCTAACACATAGCCATCTAACCCCATCACTGTCTAACACTTACCCCATCGCTATCTAGTCCCATCACTGTCTCACATTAAGTCCATCACAATTTAACCACATCACTATCTTAACACCATCATTATTTTACACTAACATGATCACAATCTAACACCGCCACTGTCTAATACTAACCCCATCACTATCTATCACCGTCCAGCTGCCTCTTATCCCATCAAACACCTTCTAAGACTATCTAACGCCATGTCACATCATCCAACCACATCTCAAACCATCTCCTTTACCCCATCACACACCGTCTACAACATGCCCCTCTTCTGCAGATGTGACAGCGGAGGGAAGGAGGTGTTCTTGGCCATTCAAGTGGATGGGGTGACCAGGGCTCGCACCGCCCTGCTGACCCTGAGGGGAGCGGCCCTCCCTCTCAACCACACCTTCCACCTGCAGCTGGAGAGAGCAAGGCAGCTACGGCTAGTGGTGCTAACACCACAGGCCAACTCAGGTAAATGATACAGCTAGTCATGCTTACGCTACGCGCTAACACAGGTTATTAAGTACTACTGACAGGGGTGCTAATGCCGTTCACTAAATACTATGGCAAGTAGCTGCTTACACCATGTGCTAACAGGTAGATACTTTAGCTCGGGGTGTTAATGCCACATGCTAACACAAGTTAATACTATGGCTAGTGGTGCTAATGCCACCCAGTAACAATAGGAAAATACTGTGGCTAATGGTGCTGACACAGGTATATACTACGGCTAGTGGTGTTAGCACCACATGCTAAACTAGCATACTCACCAGGAGATCATCCAATCCTGGATACCTGGTAGCTAGCCCGGGTCGTGACCTCTCGCACTCTCTTGCTCTCTTCAGATCTGTTGGCCAATGAAACCCGGACTTCCTCCTCCAGCGGAGCAGTTAGAAACCGAGTCTGTTGTCTTGGAGGGCTTTCAATCCCCCTGCTCTTCAAAGGTCTGTGTCTGTCCTCCAGTCTGTATGTTTGTCTGTATGTATGCATGTCTGTTTGTTGTAACATAACACTGGTCGTCAGAATGCCAGGGTCAAATGTGGAATAATGGGAAACAGAATGATGAGAATTCAGTATCACACTATTTGTCCCTGTGTCTGTCCACATACTGTACCTGTGCGTCTACCTTCCTGTGTCTCTACTGGTGTCTCACAATGTCTGTCTCTATCTTTGTGTTTCCCTGTCTGGGTGTCTACCAGCCTGCCGTTCTCAGCAGCTGTGTGTAAAGTTGGATCCGAGGGGTCTGCTGTATGTCAAGCTGTCTCTTCAGGAGCACTGGAGCGTGCCATCAACTACACCACAGGTACTGCAAGCACTGGAGTACTTCTACAGTACTACTACATGTTACTTCGACATAGTACTACAGAACAGGATGGTAATGTAATGATGTGTCTTACTGCAGGAGGGCAGTGAGAGAGTGTTTGGAGTCGAACTACACCATCTTGTGGACAGAGAGAAGACTTCAGCTCCCATTCCGCTCCTTATCCAGAAAACAGTGAAGGAGATCGAGAGGAGAGGGATACAGGTACCCGTCTACCTACTTGTCTATCTGACTGTGCATCTGTCTGTCTGGTCAGGTGGTGGTGGGCCTGAACAGACCATGTCTGGCTGTCTAACTGTCTGTCTGCATTTCGGCCTGTCTGTCTGCCTGTTTGTCTGTCTGTCGGTCCTCATGCCTCTGTCTGACTCTATACCTGTCTCTCTGTCAGGTGGTGGGTCTATACAGGTTGTGTGGCTCTGCCGCAGTTAAGAAGGAGCTGCGAGACAGTTTTGAGAAAGACAGTTCAGCCGTGTGTCTCTCTGAGGAGCAGTACCCCGACATCAACGTACTCACAGGTGCTGCAGTAGTTCTACCACTAGTACTACCACTAGTACTGTCACTATTACTACTGGAGTACGACCACTACTGCTACCATTAGACCTACCCCTAGTAGAAGTGGGTAAAAGTACTCTATATTTAATAGTACTGTGTATTTAAAAGTACTGTGTGTTTTCAGGTATATTAAAGGACTACCTCAGAGCGCTGCCATCCCCCCTCATCACCAGGCGTCTCTATGACGATGTGCTGACTGCCATGAGACTCCGCCCCCTGCAGACCGCCTCCACGCCCTCCATCCCCGCCCCCCCTGGCTCCGCCAACAGCACGGTTGAGTTGCTGGACTGCCTGCCCCCCCCAGAGAAGGTAGGGGGCGCCTGAGAGCTGACCCTCTCAACCTCTATCTCTCTCTCTCCCTGCTCTGTCGCTCACTCTCTCTACCTCTCTCCCCTGCTCTATATATTTGTCTCTCTCTCTCCTAATCTTCTCATTCAATCAATTCAAGTCAAAGCTTTATTGATATTGGAAAGATAGAAATAATGTGTAATTAAATATAAAGCCTACCGAAGGTGACCTGTGTGTAAGTACATTAACGTACAAATACTTGCTTGCGTACTACTGTGTGTAAATATAAAGAATAATTACATTAATGCATACTACTGTGTGTAAATATAAAGAATAATTACATTAATGCGTACTACTGTGTGTAAATATAAAGAATAATTACATTAATGCATACTACTGTGTGTAAATATAAAGAATAATTACATTAATGTGTACTACTGTGTGTAAATATAAACTCTAACTACTTGAATGTGTGCCACTTTGTACTCTCCAGGCCACTCTGTCTCTGCTGCTGGATCATCTGAGTCTGGTGGCCTCCTTCAGGTCCTCCAACAGGATGACCCCTCAGAACCTGGCGGTGTGCTTCGGCCCGGTGCTCCTCGCCTCCACCGACGGGGCGCCTGCCATCTGGGAGGGGGGCAGAGAGGGAGGGAGAGAGGGCGGGAGAGACGCACGCTGCAGGGGAGAGCCGGTCACCGCGGTGGATTTTAAGCGTCACATCGAGGTGCTGCACTACCTGCTGGCGCAGTGGCCCGGTAAGACATGACAACAACAACCACAGTTTGACTATTTGACCAGACCAAAGTAGACCGGAGCAGGAGCTCCAGGTGGTGGTTGGCTACATGAGTATGTAACTGGTTTATGGTTTGTGTTTTTAAAGAGGTTTAAGAGGTTATTTTAACTGGTTCGTCAATTGTTTTGCTGCAGTTCCGTCGGGCCGAGTGCCGGTAGAGGATGAAGTCATTGCACCTCCTCTCTACTGCTCCATCCCGTCTCCTCCTCCATCACCTCCATCCCCAGCCCTTACCCACAACCCCCTGGGCCAGCAGCCAAGCCGTGCTGCCCTACGATTGGCTCTGCCACAGAACCCCAATCAGCAAGTGGTTGTTTCACGCCGGGGGCGTGGTCTGGCCCGATTGGACAGCCCTCCACCAATCAACCGCTACGCTGGTGACTGGAGTATCTGTGGGAGGGACTTCCTGTCTGGACAGGATGCAGATTATGATGAAGTTGCTGGAAGTGAAAGTGAAGAAGGTGGGTTTTTCTGATCCTGGAGTAATCCGAAACATAAAACATGAATTTATCTGAAAGAATAGAATTCTCCAGTGGTATTGGTTTCTCCTCTCCTAGTTGTCACTTTTTATTATGTTCCAGGAAGCGACGAGGAGGAAAAGAAGGAGGGAAAGGAGGAGTGGTCTTCAGGGCGGATGTTCCTGGAAGAGTTTGACGCTCCGTTCAGCTGCAGACTAAGCTTGAAGGACTTCGACCGCCTCATCCTTGACCTTGACCGCGAGCTGGCCAAGCAGATCAACATATGTCTGTAGTGTGTGTGTGTACGTGTGTGTGTGTGTGTGTGTGTGTATATGTGTAACCCAGACGTGACCAGTAGAGCTCAGAGACGACTGGTAAAGTAAACTCGGACATGACCAGCGGAGCTCAGAGACGGCTTGGTAATGGAGTCGGCTGGTAATGTGTTGAGGCTGTTTGACAGCTGCCTGCTTCACCGTTTAAAACACCACGCAGTGCCTTTATGTTTGTATTTTTGTATTTATGTGGCATGTCAGGGTAGATGTATATGAAGTATTATGGGAAGGTCAGTTTGCACTGTTTAAGCTTTATTCTAAACAAATACGAGAAGTACTATTCCTAAGAACCAAACGACTAAAATATACCAAATACTATTAAATAAGCTATCAGCTGCTTCACTTTAAAGTTCTTAACGCCACATGTGTGACCCATTCATATATGGCTTCATTGCTGGTACCCATGGTAACCACCTGCTGGTTACCATATTAACCTAGTTACCCATGGTAACCATCTGCTGGTTACTACCTGCTGGTTAGTGATGTTAACCAACCGCAACCAACCAAAATGGTTGTAGTGGTAACACTGAACACTTTTTGTAAACTATGAAGTGCAGATTTTTAGCTGTATCTGTTGCTCTATATTTTTCCCTTCATTAGTTGCTGTATTCATATAACCAAACAATCTGATTGGACAGCTGGGCTGCCAGATAGGTTGCCAAGGTGAAGCCAATAGTAGACCAATGGAGAATGTTATTGATCTAAGTATTTTCAGTTTTGCATTATGAACATTACCAGGTAGATCCAAACAGTATTACTTTTCGTGATGTTTTAATGCTAATTGTGTTGCAATTAAGCCATATGATGTTGTCAGTGTCGGGGCTGGTAGCTTAAGAGGGACCCCTGGTGTTAGATGGCAGTATTACACACTCCTTTCAGGAACCATGTTGGGTAGCTGACTGTAGCACGACGGGATGTTATTCCCACGGTACGGAGAGTTCACAGTTCTAACCCATTTGTAGTTTATTGTTCTGACCCTCTTTCTTCAGTTTTGTGTTCCTTCTGTAGTTCAGCCGTCAAAGTCATCTGTTGTTTAGAGTTGGTATCCATCTGTGGTTTAGAGTTCCACCTGTAGTTTGGAGCTCTAACCCATCTGTAGTTCAGTGTTCTTACCAATCTGTAGTGTAGAGTTCCATCCATAATTTTGAGTTCCATCTGTAGTTTACAGTACTAACCTATCTAGTCAAGCCCTATCTATGCAGCCATTTGTAGTTTAGAGTTCCATCTGTAGTTGAGTGTTACATCAGTAGGTTAGTGTTCCATCTGTAGTTGAGGGGTATAATCCATCTGTGGTTTAGAGTTCCATCTGTAGTTCAGTGTCGTTACCCATCTGAAGTTTAGAGCTCCACCTGTAGGTTAAAGTTGTAACTCTTTTGTAAAGCCACACAAGGAATTCCAAGGCTGTATGTCATGTTCAGTATGTAAAGTTTATGTCATGTCATGTTCTAAGCACAACAAATAACCATTTCCAGTTTGTTTATCAAGTCTAATATTATATGTGATGCAATGGTGTGTGTATTTTATTTTTACGTATTGCACAACTTCAGTATGCACTTATGTTTTACTGTTGGTGATGAAGAAGATGGTGACGACAAAGATGTAACCAAAGTATTAAAGCACAGTTGCCAAGGCAACCTGACCATCTGTCTCTTATCAGACAAGAATAAAAACATTTTATTGTAATCTATGTGTGTCTACATTATCCTTGGGTATGTAGTGTTTTGTAGTAAGTGTGTGTGTATATATATATATAAAATACTAAATAAATATGATTACATCTATCTTATTGACGTGCACAATGTTGTGCAACAAAAAAACCGATGACATTGCGTACGTGCTTATCACCGTGCCCCTATGACCGTGCCACCTCCTCGGGTTCGTCACATCCGGTAACAGCGAGCCAACCGATGCGAGCATCGGACGCTCCAGTCGCCGGGGGAGAGCCAGGGGTACGGGGGGCGTGGTGGTGGTCTAGGTTACTTTATGAAGAAGATATCACACCAGCCAAGTTCGTGACGCTATTCCTCACGTTTGTTTGAACAAACGTTTTAGTATTCGTTTGATTTGAATTCGTGACAAGCGTGTCTCCGATGCATTGCACCAGGTGAGATATATATTTGGTTATGGTGATGAGTGCGAGTTGATTGAAACGGAAGTCCGCGAAGTGCGCAACTTAATATTTGGCATTATTCTGGCGTTGAGCATAATTTAATAGTACCTCCAAGTCGTTGATTAGATAGTAACTATACACTTTATAGTCAGAGATCTAATCTTTTTTGTCATGTAAGTATGTTATCGGCGATTGTTCGACTTTTCAAATGAAGTGTAAATATGGTGGAAGGCCTCTGCCACTGACCGTATGAGAATTACTCATCAGACTCTTGAGCCACCAAATCTACTGGAGTTTGGCTGCATTGAAAGCAATTTAGCTGTTATGATAGTTGGATAATATACCATATAGAAACGTAATATTGTTGTACATCTAATATGTCTCATGTGATGTTTGGTCAACGCTGAAGATATTCCTTTATTAATCCCCCTTAGGAGAAATTCACATTGACCAGCAATACAGTGGGATAAAGGAGTGCAATAAAAAAACTGAGTATAAACAATAAATAGATTTACCTAAATTGAGATAAAATTAGAATAAGATAAAATGAAAACCTACTGAGTAATGTCAACAATGAAGTCACATGGCCAGGAGACTTGTCACAAAACAGGTTAAATAAGAAAAACCAGTTGTGATTCTTTCTCTTTCTTTCCTCCCTCCCCCTCTCTGTCTCCTTTTTTTCTTCATCTTCTCTAGGATTCTGCATCTGTCGAATCCTCGCCCTTTGGGTCCATCTCCCATGAGGCCTGTCGACATGGCGATGAGAATCTGTCTGACTAGCTCACCCCCACTGCACTCCTTTCTTAGTAATTATGACAACTGCTGCCTGGCAACCTCACTGTACCCACGTTGCCAGGCTCTGCGGCCCTGCCTCGCCCCGGGACACGGTGACCATGGTTACGAGGTCTCTGGACCGCCTATGGTCAGTACCAGCAGGCTGGCCCCTAGCAAGACCATGCCCACCAGGAAGAAGCAGGTAGTGTTTGCGGATGCTCACGGCCTGGCCCTCGCAAACATCATCGTCTTCAAGGAGGAAGAGCCCCTGGCCAAACTGCAGTCCCATCTCTCCGAAGTAGAGAGTGTCCTCGCCAGACTGAGGCTAGGAGCCAACACAGGTAGTTCAGTCTCAGTATACTTGCAGGCAATCAATGCAGGGATGAGGTCATTTGTTGTTTTGGATAGAATGCTGTCATTTGGTGACCATAACAAAAGGCTTCTTCCAGAATATGTGTCTTCAGCTAGCCAGACTATGGCTAAAGGAAAGTATGAAATCTTTTGATAAAGAACAATCAAGCAGATTGAAATAGAAAGAGCAGTAAGACTGCAATGTTTAGGGACTATAGGTAAATTTAACATGCCAGGCAAATTTAACAAGTATTTCCCGAATACAATTAAACACAAAGAGTTGTTTCTCATGTGCAATTAATGTCCAGTAATTTCTATATATATATATATATATATATATGTATATATTTCTTTTTACATATAGGTTCAGACACCAGGGACTCTGGTGGTCTGGTTCTGGACTTCTCTCCACCCTCTGAAGACTACCTGGACCTCCGGCAGCGCCTGAAAGCACAGCAGGTGTCCCTGGAGAATTGTTCCATCCAGAGTGGTTCTCTCGTCGGTACCGTCAAGGTCCAAAATGTTAGCTTTGAAAAGTCGGTGTCGGTCCGGATCACCTTTGACTCGTGGAACGTTTTCCAGGATGTGCCGTGTGTGTACCTGAACAATGTGTTCAGTTGTCCTGACACTGACACCTTCTCCTTCAACATCCCTCTATCAGACACGGGGCTGGAATCCCCTAAACGGGTGGAGTTCTGTGTCTGCTACAGGGCCCAGGAGCAGATTTTTTGGGACAATAACCACGGCAACAACTACTGTCTGGTCCCCTCTGAGCCGGAGCTCAACCCCAGCCACTTGGCCAGAGGAGTGGAGGAGATGGAGGAGAAGCTCGGAGAGGGCGGGTACGCAGATTGTGACCGATTTGGAAGTCCCAGGACGTCTACCGGAATCTTCCCCGAGTGGCAGAGCTGGGGCTGCGTAGAGAACGGGGCCACATACTGGTGACGGCAGAACCCCTTGGGCCATGGTGGTCCTCATGGAGTTCACCCAGGTTGTGATGAAGAACCTTTTGCAACACGGCGATTAAGACCCACAAGAGTTCATTGTGACCGGTAGTAACAGAATCCACAAAAGGAGGATCACCTGCAGGAAATCATAGTCCTTCCTCAATGCACCTTACTTCTAATGTTAACTACTGGTATTTTGCACCTTACTTTCTATGCTAACTATTGACATTCTGCACGTTACTTCTAATGCCCAGCGATATGCACAAGTCCCTCAAGTGTTCCTCAAGCTCTCTGTGAAGATCAATGCTTGTGTATTTTAAAGTAGTCTAAAGGACGATCGGGTTTACAGAAGACACTGTTTGGTCTAAATAGTTTCACAAGATGGTTTCACCATTCAGCATTGTCTCACTGAGCAGGTTGTTTTCCAAACTGTTTAGACCTGTCTGTGTGCTGAAGTACTCAGTTTGTGTTGTTTGATACAAGCAGTTAGTTTCTCCTTAGTTTCCTGGTATTCCAAGCCTCAAACCTAATGATCTGAGTGCCTTAAAATATGCTGTAATCTACAAGCCCAAATCCTTGCAAAATTAGTGCCTTACCCTCCACCAAGAGGTGCAGAAGTGTACACACTAGGCCAGGCCAGCAGAAATTCTGGCAGAAAATGTTGATTCGTGGAGCAAGGTTTCCTCTCCAGATTATAGTTGTGTTTTGGGGATGAATTGTATTTGTTTTTCAGTTTGGTATACATTTGGCCATTGAGCACAATGGTACAGTGTTGAAGCCTTGTATTGCCAGCCCCCCAAAAATCGTCATCATGCAAGACAAACCGTGACATTGGCCATTAATTATTTGCACTTTATTCCTTGCTGTAGTTATCGTTGAGTGGTACTCCAAACTTGAACATGCTAGTGCTGATTATAGCCTAGAACATGTTAGTTTTGGTTGTATATGTTAGGATTGATTGTAGCCTAGAGCATGCTATTGGTGATTGCAGCCCAGAGCATGCTAGTGGTGATCATAGCATAGAACATGGTAGGGGTGGTTGTAGCCTAAAACATGTTATGGGTGATTGTAACCGATCCTAATGGTCGTTCTTGCAGAGAGCATGGTGGTTGTAGCATAGTTATTACGGGTGTCGAGTTTAGTCTAGAAAATTCTCGCGACGCTTCTAGTCTAGAGCATGTTGATCGTAAAATCCACTTCCATTTAGGGTCTGGCGGAATAGGATGTCAGTTTGTATTTGTTTCATGAAGAGGAGCATAATCTCTATGGCTAGTCTACACCAGTTGCCTAGCCTGTAGTCAGATAGCTCCACGGTTAGCCAGTTAGCAAGTATCCTTAACTTTTAGTGATATAATGTCTTCTTATTTAGTGTTCATGTTACAGAATAAACCCCTTTATATTTGTATTATTTTAAGCTCAAAAAGCACTGGGAATGAATGGAGGCTGTGCTCCACATAGATTAAGTTATGTGGAGTTTTGCTGTTTTCAGGTTAAATTATCTCTAATGCTGTGTATTAAGGTTCTGCATGTTTCTCAAAAGTATGTCGAAACTGTTTGTACTTTTAGCTGAATAAGATATAAAATAAAAGATTTTAGATTTTCCTTCCGTTGCACTTGATGTAATATCGTATGATGTTTTTGTTGATAATGCTAAAATCGGAAAGGTAAAATGTCACTTTTGAGGTGAGGTGAGAGAAAGTTTAAAGTTTGTTGAAAGTTGAACATTCTTATTGCGGTCTCCTCACCAATGGAGACAGCGAGATTGAAAGAGTGCGATTGAAAGACATGAAGTCAGTTTGTCGGTGAATGTCGTGTCGTGACCAAGGATTTGTTTCTAGAACTTCAATGTCAATATAACTGTGTTTGTGAATTTTATCACTGCAGCTGCTTGCAAGACGCATCCATGTTTGGTAATGGTCTGGATGACCACAGAAGGTTCCTTGGCAACGTCTGATGGCAAAGGGCCGTTGTTATGGCTGGCCGGTAGCCACTGAGCTGAAAGCCAACATGGCTAACATGCGAGGTGTCCATAGAAAGGTGATGCACCGATGGTTTCAGATATTTTTGTATTGCAATGAAATTCACGCAGCTCCTTTTTATCTTCCCTAAATAAACACCACTATTTGTACAGTTCACGTTTCTGTTGCCTTGCATTCTCCGAATAATACTTGTCATGTTTGTTGCCCAGGTTGGTTTTGTTGAGTTAAAAATCTGATTGTCGGATAAACGCTCCACCCTGAAGTCTCTCTGAATGGCTGTTGTCTAAAATATGTCGCTGGCAAGAAAA
The DNA here is from genome assembly GCA_036785325.1 of Urophycis tenuis. Taxonomy (NCBI): domain Eukaryota; kingdom Metazoa; phylum Chordata; class Actinopteri; order Gadiformes; family Phycidae; genus Urophycis; species Urophycis tenuis. The sequence continues at coordinate 3,175,320 of JAXIVH010000027.1, forward strand.
CCAGTAAACAAACCATGTGTCAATTCAAGCAGAACAACAGCTTTCCCACGACTCCTTAAGCCTTGATGCGAAAGACACGTCAACACAGACAAATATTTTAACAGTGCAATGCACATTGAGCAAGAATGTTGCGTGGCTGTACTTGTTCACTAACTTCAAATGAGAAAAAATAGAATTTTGCATCTCTCCTTACATGAAGGATATAATAGACTACCACTTTCAGATAGAACCAGAGGCAAAAACAAAAAGAGAGAAGAGACAGATGGGGAGACAGATAGATAAAGAGATGGATTGGTTGAGGGATAAGTTTGAGGAATTATATTCAACAGCAGATGATTGGTCCAAAGAGATCACGTGACAACACATTTTCAATTCCAGCAGAGGCAAAGATGAACTAGTCCAAGTATGCTGTGTGTGTGTGTGTGTGTGCGCGCGCGCACGTGTGTGTGTGTGTGAGAGAGAGAGAGTGAGAGGGTGTGGGATATTGTTATGTAAGACCTAGCTGTTACACAACCTCCTGTTCTCTATTATATTCTTCCTGTCTGTCTGTCCACATGTAGAGTGGTTCACTGCAGGTCCAACGTTCGACCAACAGAGGTTGCTGAAGGCTATGGCAGCTATTTATAGCATGGCCTAAAATCCTGAACCAAAATCTCTCTATTGGACTGGTCTAAATATTTGTCTCTATCGGACCGGTCTGTCTGTTTCTCTGTTTCTCTGTCTATTTGACTGGTCTAAACATGTCTCTAAGGTACAGGTCTGTCTGTTTATCCATCTATTTGAGTGGTCTAAATATCTGTCTCTATTGGACAGAGCTGTCAGTGTGCCTGTCTGTGGGCTGAGGGTCATGAATTGTGGTGCATCTCGGTTCACTGCAGCACAATGTCCCCTCTCTCACTTCCCACGCCAGTTTGCGGCCCCATGAGCGAGAACAATAAGATACACAACAACAACAACAACAACAACAATATATTTTTAGAAATGTATATACTGTATGTACATGTTAATATTTTCCAGGTCAATCTCCTTATTTGTCTTAGGCCAAGTTTTTCAACTGCTTTGGCAAAGTAAGTGTTTTGCATCCAGCAGTGTATTTTCCATGCCAATAAAGCTATTTTGAATTGAATTAAATTGAATTGAGAAAGACAGAGAGGTAGAGGTGGGGAAGTTAAGAGAGGTTAAGAGAGAGGGTCAGGGGAATGGAGAGAGGTTAACTGAGAGGGTAAGAGGGAGGGAGAGAGGGAGGGAAGGAGATAAATAGGGAGAGAGGTTGTCAACCATTCAGGTTATCTCTCTCAGTGTCAGGATGGACACACAAAGGTAAGATCCCCCTATCTGTTGAAATGTGTATCATTAATATGATTTTTAATATACTTATTCTTGTTATTAAAAGGTAGTTTTCGTTGCATCCTTATTTTGGTAGGATATTTAATCAAAGCCATCCATTCTACTGGAATAGAAAGAATATTTACAAAGTGTGTCTTGAAATCTGAAATGGTGACCACAATTTGGACTGACTACAATATTTGTATTTCAGACACATTCAGGCAATGTAACAATGTAACTTTGATCATGTTTACATTGTGGCTTGATTGATTTTGATGCGGTTTAATCTAGTTGAATGTGGTGTGATGTAATTGTGTGATTGTGTTTCATCTAATGTCATCTGGTTTCATCTTGTTTCATGAGGTGTAATCATGTTAACTCTAGTGTGTTCTTCTGTGTTCTGGTTGTCTATAATTGAATCTGCTGTTTATCCTGTTTATTCTGGTGTGATCTTGTGGGATCTGGCTAGATGGGCTTTAATCTAGTGTGATCGGGGCAGCAGTAGCTCAGTGGGTAGACAGAGCGGGTCGTCCACTAACCGTAGGGTCGGCCACTAACCGTAGGGTCGGCGGTTCGATCCCCTTGACCCCCCCTTCCAAAACTGTCTGCATGTCGAAGTGTCCTTGAGCAAGACACTGAACCCCAACTTGCTCCCCGGGCGCTGAACATAGCAGCAGCCCACTGCTCCTATGTACAATAGGATGGATCAAATGCAGTGGGCAAATTTTGTTCCCATGTCTAAAAAAACATGGGAATGACAAATAAAGACCGAAAGGTCCCAATAAAGAAAAATAAATAAATAAATCTGGTTGGCAGGTCAGATCTCGGCTCGATGTGGGAGACGTCGGAGGAGGACGTGGAGGACGAGTCGGAGGACAGGGTGTTTTCGGTAAGCAGAGGAGCCTGTTTAAGGTAGTTAGGTTCTATTTGTATTTAACTGAGGTCACACTGGCAGCTGCCTGCTGACACTGGATAGAGAGAGAGAGAGAGTGTGCATGTGTGTGTGGATGAGTTTGTGAAGGTGACGTGAAGTGACCGTTAACCTCCTTAAACTACCTGACCTACCACCTCTGTGAAACCCGATTGGTCAACAATAAATTTACATCGATATAGACACACCCACCTGTTGCTATCTATCTATCAGTATCTATCAGTCGGACTGTCTTTTAGTCAGTGTGTTTGTCTCTTGTTGCGGTGGGAGTGTTTAAAATCCAGCTGCTGATGAATGCTCAATAAATACTAGAGAAATATTTAAATATTATACTTAAAATATTCTCTAAAAATAAATACTTTCTACGAGGAACTGCTGATCCAATGCCGGAAGGCGCACACACACGCACGCACGCACGCACGCACGCACGCACGCACGCACGCACGCACGCACGCACGCACACACACACACACACACACACACACACACACACACACACACACACACACACACACACACACACACACACACACACACACACACAGAGAGAGATCCACATTCCTGTGTAGGAGGAGGTGTCATCTTTCTGGGGCAGGAGCCAGCCATTAAAATGTAGACATGTCATTATTCTACCATTCCCTGTCACCCCTCAGTCATTCTGTCAGTTTTCCATCATCCCACCATCAATCTGTCACTTCTCTATCATCCCTCCATCAATCTGTCTCCATCTCTCTATGTATCTCGCTCTGCAGTACGGGGGGTATGAGCTGTCAGTGGCCCAGGAGAAAGGGGAGACCACGGCCAGGAGCAGCAAGACAGACCCTGATGCTATCGTCAACCTGAAGGTGAGACAGGTTGGCCCCTCTGTCTGCCACGGTGGCCCCTCTGCCGGCCATGGGGCCCCCTCTGTCAGCAAGTTAGTCACATGACGACTATATCTTCTTCCAGTAGTCACATGTCTACTATTTCTTTCTCCGGGTTCAGATTCATGATTCCCTTTCAGTATCAGTGTGATTCCTGACTTAAATGTAAGGTAAATGAGCTGATGTTTAAAAGAGAGTCATCGTGTACATTGTTCACCTCCAGACTGATAAGGCGGGGAACCTGGTCCTGGAGACGTTGGACGACCTCAACAACATCCTGCTGCTCAGGAAGAGGAATAGAGAGAGGAAGACTCCCGCCTCGAAGCCCAGCCCTCCTCCTCCTCCTCCACCGGAAGTGGTAGGAGATCTGAAATGGCCTACTGTCATAGGCTCTGAGGGTTGTTCTAGAACATTCTAGTCATGTCACGTTTATTTGTAGAACCCTTAATCACAGTTGCCGTCTGGGCTTAACTACAGTACGCAGCTCTTGAAAGTTGTTGTAAAACTACAGGTAGCTGCTCTGAAGATTATGCCTTTCTTCCCAGCCCTACTATGTGGACGAGGATGACTTCTTCAAGGCCTGTGAGCATAACCAGCTGCCTGTGATTGACAAGTTCCTCGATGATGGAGGAGACATCAATTCCCAGGACAACGTGGGTCACCAGGAATTGCTAACGAAGCTACCCACAATGCTATTTTTACATTGGTAGCAACACCAGCCACACAAGGCTAGCAACAGAGGGCTAGCAACATTAGCCATACTGATAGCAAGGCTAGCCATTTTCTGCTAGCAACATTAGCCACACACTGCTAGCAAGGGTTAGCAACATTAGCCATATACTGCTAACCACATAGCAGTGTATGCTAGCCATGATAGCAGGACTAACCATGGTGTTATTATGGACAACAACCCTTGTCACAGAGCAAGCAACATGAGCCATACAGTACAAGCAAGGCTAGCCACCAAGACGAGGTCGAAAATGAACACATACCAACAGCCAATAGCAGATAGCATTGACCATTTGGCAGGTAAAATTCTGAAAAGGCAAATTTCTAAAAGTTAATGTTGGACAATGAGGGCTAGCCCCAGAGAAGGCAATCCATAGCATTGTTAAGGTGAGCTGTTAAGGGTAACAAGGCAGTGATCTCCTGTAGTTCCACAGGACCGGTCTCCACAAAGCTTGCTCGCGGGGTCAAGTAGAGGTCGTCAGGAGACTGCTGGAGGCTAAAGCTGACGTCCATATTAAGGACAAGGTACTATTGCACTTACAAGTACAAGTACAGTACATTACATTACATTTATTTAGCAGACACTTTTTTCAAAAGTGACAAACAGTAGATTAACAGTGGATTACCAGTACATTCAACAACCGACAAACATTCAACCATCATGCAAGTACATCAAATTAATAAAATACTCAACCCCCCATCCCCGACTCCTCATCCTCCTCCCTCGCCCTGTCCCCTCCTCTACCCTCCCATCTCATTTGCTGGAGTAGCTGGGCTCGACATGTGTCCATGCTGCCTGTAGGGGGGGCTGCTTGTCCGTCCTGGAGCTCCTCATGGGTTACGGAGCCGCTACCTCCGATAGGGACATGGTAAACACTCCTTAGATTAGATTAACAGGGATTCGTCTAATAGATAAACGGAACACAGATTAAACTCATATTACATTAAGATGGATTCAACTCATATCTTAGATTACATTTATGTAACAAATCAACATAGATTAAACTCCAATATTAGATTAGATTACATAAAGATAATTAAACTCTGAATAGATTAAAATGGATTAAACTCATTGCGCACTCATCGGCGTTTGTGTGTGTGTGTGTGTGTGTGTGTGTGTGTGTGTGTGTGTGTGTGTGTGTGTGTGTGTGTGTGTGTGTGTGTGTGTGTGTGTGTGTAGATGGACAGTACACCTCTTCACGTGTCAGTGAGAACTGGTCATTACGACATTGTAGAGTATTTAATTCACTGTGGAGCCGAGATCAACGCTGTAGACAAGGTACACACACACACACACACACACGCACGCACGCACGCACACACACACACACACACACACACACACACACACACACACACACACACACACACACACACACACACACACACACACACACACACACACGTAAAAATGTTTTGGTGTTATACAGTATAATATATACAGACACAATCACACATACAGTAATAACGTGTATTTTGTTTCAGGAAGGAGACAGTCCTCTTCATGATGCTGTGAGGGTCAACAAATTTAAAATGATAGAGCTGCTTTTGCTGCATGGAGCAGACCAGAAGCTCCTTAACAAGGTAGACCAACCACGACCCTCAACCCAATATGCCCGCAGCATGACCCCGCCATGACCTCGCCACAACCTTACTACAACCTGTACCTCACTCCAACCTACCTACCTCCTAAATTTCCAGCGCATAATGCAGTGTCCAAATAACCTCTATTCACAGCCCCGCAGTTTCTATCTTCTTTCTGTCTCTGTTATGTCTGCACCATCTGATCCTTGCCCCCCGACAGGAAGGACAGTCAGCGTTGGACAGCGTTCTGCAGTGGCAGATTAGAGCGAAGACTCTACTCAGCGAGCCGGGAGCGAAGAGCTCATCTCGCTGAAACAGCCACCAGCTATTGCAGCTACAACCCTTCATATATTTATATATATGCCTATAATAACATGGGAAGCTATTTATTTACGCTGTTGATCACTGACAGTAAACCACTGTCACAGGCAACGTACTTACACCATGTAGGCCTATCAGTCGCTTGTTTTGTCCATAGTTAGTATTTTGCAGTAGTATTTGCAGTTGTCGTATTGAATGAATGTCGAGTTTCTTACATTTGTGATATGTAGGCCTACCTGTACGTGTGACATCACATCACAATAAAGAACTGGATGATTGGTATTTCCATTAATATTTTGTAGAAGTAAGTGCTAATGAAGGCATTTAGCAGTTTTATTTTGAAGGTTCATTTGTCACCACGAGGCAGTCTGAAAGATAAAAGTCTTATTTTAATATGGTCCGACCGGTCCAGTCTATAGAAATATATATTGATGAACTTTTGTTGATTAGTAAATAATAATAATTGAATGCGGACAAAGCATATTCAAAACATGCCAAATGTTAAACGTATGTCTATAACAAAATATAACAGTTCAGAATGCAATTATCATGCAAATCGGAAGTATTTCCTTAACACAACTTTGTCATGATTACAATATTTATATCAAGTGTTATCGGGGTTGATAAGTTTCGTATTTGAAGGACGAAGTTAGCGCGGTATGCACGAGCCCGGAAGCTTACAAGCTCGCGACATGCACATATGTTCGTGTGTTACTTTCAAAGTTAAAGCTTCCTCAACTGAAAAGTGATACAATCGGAGAACTAATTGACCTTACGAATCCAATGATATAGTTTCTGCTTACACATTAAAACTTCGTATGCTTAATATAGACATCAAGGACGCAGTCAAGAAGATCGTATACTTGAAACCAATCAGTCGTTATAATGACACTCCGCAGGTATGTTTTACTTTGATAGTTGTTTTACAGGAAGTGGTGTTTTCACAGCAGGTGGTTTCGAAAGCCAAGACAAGAGAAGGACGTTTGAAAGAACAGACCCTGGGTATATGAGTAAACGAATACTATTCGTAGTATAGTATTATTGATCAAAAAGTGAAAACAACGGGTATTCTTCCTCATCGTCATCAAACGACCCAGAGCATTATCTAGAGACGGGGGTGTTGTATTTAGACGCCGTCTAGATGCCACCGCTGGGCCGGGTACTCCAGACCAGAAGCCAGCTGTTTTAAAGCGGACAACCAGAGCCATGCTACGTCCTGTCCCTCAGAAGAGACGCTGCGAGGCGGCGGCTAATTGGACCAGCTGCCTGGCCGTAAGACCCCGATGTCTGCCTGTTCGATGGACGCTCACTCTGTCTGCGCTCGTCCTGCCTCTATGTCCCACCTTATGTTTAATAACTTGTCTGTCTCTCTTTATCTCAGTCCGTCTCATATGGTCTCACCCTGCTTGTATCGGTCACTTTTTTTTTGTGCCTCTGTCTTTTTATTTTGTGTGTGAGACTGGCTTTTATTGTCAATTGTTGCATATTGCATGTTGTGATCTACTGTTGTGCATTAATATTGCTAAGTATTGATAGTATTGTATAAGTATTATAAGTATTGTATTGATGCTTCGCAACAACATGGAAACGTGCAGAAGAGTAGGTATACTTGTGGAACATTATGAATACTACAACATTTAAAACACTGTACAGAAGACCTTCATGTTGTGTACCCAAAGGTATGCATTTAATGCAGAGTAGTTACTGTTGTGTATCTGTTGTGTGTTCCAGAAGCGTGTGTGTGTTGGAGCAGCGGTGTCTCCACAGATGATGGACGTTGCCATGGACACTTCATGGACACCTCCACCCACGCCCCCACAACCTGAACAGCACCAGACACACTCCACTACCATGGTGAGACACACACCCACTCACGTCGCTGGCTAGCTAGTGAGGCGGGATGGTTTGTGTGTTCTCTAATGTGAAGCTTTGTTTCAGACTCGGCTAACTGCTCAGTGCTGCCCCCGCTGCCTGGCTGGGGAACCGGTGAGTAGAAATCATTCACACACACACACATACACACACACACACACACACACACACACACACACACACACACGACTGTAGCCTTTGGCACTTTAATCGCTCTTTGTAATTTGGCACTTTGATCGCTGTTTGTAACTTGGCACTAGGTCAGATATGTTGTATACTAGCAATGGTTAATCTAGCAATTGAAATGCTTGAAACTTGTTCTGGTGACTTTCTTACTGTATTAGCGGCAATGAAATGTTTCACCTTCTTATGACAAATGTACTCTTAGTAAGTCGCTTTGGATAAAAGCGTCTGCTAAATGTAAATGTAAAATAAAATTTGCGAACTGCAATGTAATCCTTTGGGGGCAATAGCACCACTAAAAGTGCTTGATTTTGTTTTGTTATTGTGTCCAACCAAGTCTCACTCAAAGAGTCAAAGTCTCTCTGAAATCGCCATTATAATCTCAACTCTCCTGCACTCAGATCTTTTAGAAAACACTAAACCAGGCTTTTTTTATGCATCTCTCAGATTGTTGTCTTCCTGTAGCAACTCAACTCTTCCTGCAGCAACTCAACTATCATTACACAAGACTTGATTGGGCACTATTGATTATGGCTGCTGCATTACTGGACCAATCCATTACAATACTGGACCAATCTCTAAAATCGTAGTCCACATTAATCCTTTACACCCAAGATTATCGGAAAACAGGCTCCACATTGAAAAGTCACAAGGTTTTCCTTTAAGGCTAACATACCACTAGATCTTGGGGTGCTAGCTAGCCACTGGCAGGATGATTGTGGAAGCGATAACATTCAGGACAGGTACAAAAAACACCACCTAATTATTATTGTATGGTCAAACTTGACCCTATTAAAGGTAGTAGTTGTGTTGAAGAACTCTGTGTTAAAGGTATTTAAAGATTGAATCTGTTTCTCAGGGTCATATCGGCCATATCCTGGGACTAACGGACTGAACAGGATCTTCAGCAGAGGAGGAGGAAGATGAAATTCCACCTTGTCCCCCAGAGTGTGTGTGTGTGTGTGTGTGTGTGTGTGTGGGGTGAAATTTCACAGCAAGCCATATGGATAATATCCAAACGAACAAATCTTCAAAATGTACTGCAAGTGATTGCTATTAGGCCATCCTTAAAAATATTTCTGTTTGCATTAACAACCAAAAAAAAGGGTCGGTAGGTAGGTTTATATTCTTTCTTTCAAAATTCAAAGTAAAAAAAAAAGTAAAATTTTGGTCATGGTGAATACGTCGGTATGAATTTAAACAAATTTGCATATCGTGACGTCACTGACTGGGTCTCCAACCCGTAAAAGTTTAGCGGTCTCCTTGACGTCAGTCGACACGGCCACTGTAAGACTCGAGGGGAGAAGGGATGGGTAAAGATCTAGGCACAGTTCTTCCAGAACTTCGTGTCACGTTATAGCGGCGTTGAGATATTTCAGTGCATTTTTTAAATGTATTGCTACGGTGCCTCAACCCGTATAACTTTGAATGGTGACCGCGACCATTTTCTTGACTGCAGCCGCAGCCACAATAACAGACAAGCGTGAACCATTGATGAACTGAAGCGAATATATTAGAAAGAACGTAGCTTACGTGTGTATGTAGGCAATTTATATTCGCAATACTTACTAAAATATAATTAATAGGGTTTTATTGTTTTTGCATTAGTTGTTTGCAGAGTAAAAAAAAAAAACGGTCGGTCTTAACGCAAGTTTAGAGCCGGCAATCTGGTCGGACTAAAAGGGAAACAAAATATTTGGGTCAGTCCTAAACTGACAGGGTCGGGTTACGGCAAACCAAAATATTTTTCAGGATGGCCTTGTGTAAACCGTAGATTCTACATAGCCAGAACCAAACTAGCCCTCTGCTAGCTAGCAGCGATATAGCATGATAGCACACAGTTATAGCTAGCAGAAAAAATATTCTAGCAGAAGCTTTTCTTTATATGCTAAGCCACAGCTAGTTAGCTGAATAGGTTGTATCGCATGCTTACCAACTGGCAGGAATGTTCTATTTAGCATAGCACCATGCTGGTATGTGACGTCACCTACCTGACACAAATGGCATTCAATCAATATTTGAATTTTATTCCACTTGGTTTCAAAAACATTTCTATTTTTTATAATTGTATAACTAGAATTGTAAATAATGTTCTTGCTGCAGACATTTTCTCAAGATTTTCAAATGAAGAATTTATTTTTCCAGATTTAGCTGACAGGTTGACAGTCTTTCAACCTGATAATATTCGTCCACTTTGAACCAGGCCAGTGATCCAGATGTTGAACCTGTTCGCTCTGTAAACACATCCACATTTTGAACCAGTTCACCGAACCAGATGTTGAACCCGGTTCACTGTGGAAACGCATTCAGATGTTAAACCAGTTTAAAGGGAAAGGGATCTAGGATAGACGGGGATCACCTCCTCTGAGACATGAAGGGATGTCAAAGCAACACTTCTGAAGGACCATCAGACTGTACACCATCAAACCAAAGAACATGTTTTGTAATGAGTTTGACACGTGCTGAACCGAAGGACCAGTTGAAAGGCATTACCATGAGGTTGCGTCGACATGATCGATATATTTTTCTATGTTTCGAATGACTTGTAATGGAAAATGACTGACGTATCATAATGATGGATCAATTGTTCATGTATTTTGGAAGCAATGAGTTTTCAATAAACTCTTTGATGAACATTCTTCTGCTTTGGGTCATACTTGATAAAATAGTATATCAGGACATGGATCAATGGTGGTAGAAGATCATCCAGCTTCGCACTGATCAGGCCAATTAATCCAACAAAGTTGAGCTGCAAGCCCTGTCTAGCAAGAGCATACAGACTGTTAATAAGGACTGCAGACCTGCACTTAGCACCTGTTTAGTAAGAACCAGCCCCTGTTTTAACACCAGGGTAGCAGCTGTAGCGTGATGCTGTGACGTGTGTACCAGGAGGTGGCACTGTGGTAGCATGTTCCCTCTAGTCTGTGTCTCTCGCCAGAACCCTGGTTCTCTCTCTCACTCTCTCCCTATCGCAAGTCTCTCTGCGTTTCTCCCCAGCACCCTGTTTCTCTCACTCTCTCGCTATAGTCTCTCTGCCTCTCTCGCTCTCACCCCATATCTCTGTAGTCTCTCGTCCTAACCCCCTATCTCAAGTCTCTCTGCGTCTCTCGCCCTCACCCCGTCTCTCTCTTTGTAATTATCTGAACTCTCACCCTCCCTCCACCCCCCCCCCCCCCCCCCCCCCCGCCCTCCCTCCACCCCCCCCTCTCTCTCTAGGTGTAGTCTCTGCCTCTCGTCCTCACCCCATCGCTCTGTAGTCTCTTTGCTTCTCTTAGCTTCATGTTGTGCACGTGTGTTTTTGTCAAAAGATTGATGTTCCCAATTACTGGCTACACACACACACACAAACACACACAAACAAAAACACTGGTTATATATCGACCCTACATACTGAGGAACAGTACAATAGTAGATTCACTTATCTCCTCCTTTTCTCTCTGTCTCTCTCGCTGTCTCTCGATATCTGTCTCTCTCTTTCCATTTCAATTTAATTTGCACTAACAACCAAACAATTAATAGTTCCAAATGCTAACATAAAATTAACAAAATTGGGAATGGATACCAAATGAGTTTGTCAAATTGAATCTCATATGGTATGACCTGAGAGCAGGGATGTATTCTGGATATATATATATATATATATATATATATATATATATATATATATATATATATATATATATATATATATATATATATATATATATATATATATGATCTATTTAACTAAAGTAATGAGCTCTTATTTTTTCATATCTCTTGCACTGCAGTCGGACGTGAGCTCCTGTCCCAGTCTCAGGGGACAGAGTGGACACAGCCTGGCTTCTCTGGGTATCCGTGTCTGTCTGTGATGGCTTTTCTCTGTGGCCAGACTGTCCACTGAGCCTGCAAATTGTCTGGGATTCACCCAGTTTTCTAACGGTCACATGGGAAAGATATTTTTGCCATTGTTAATTATGGGTTAAATAGAATTCTAATTAACTTTGAGATTTAGTTGTTGCTTTACAGCGCTTGAGCTGAGGCCATTTGTTTTTGTTCAGTGATAACTTTGGTTGGGCTGAATCGTCTCACGGTGGTCCAGAAGCCCTGAAGGCGGCGGGCAGAGCTTCTGAAACAGCGTATCCTGCTTCACCTCGCGGCTCTGCAGGGCTTTGTGTGGGTAGGATAGGGGGGGTCAATGGATTGAGAGATGTTCATAAATTGTGATGGCTCCCTTTTGGGTGCTGAATGTCATCGGATATCAGCCACGTTCTGCCCGCCGGCATATTCTTGCGCAACTCTTCCTGCAGGGTTTCTATTGGGTGCTTTTCCCATATGCAAAAGTTTCTGTCAGGGAACGGACCCAATACCTCACTGCAGTGAAGTCTAGACAGTGGACGCCACATTTCACGACATTCAAGTCTTGTCAGGCGATCAGCAAAGATGTAGCATTTTACCTTTGTTACATAACTCTTTGATACTGCAGAGCACCTTTCCTATAGTGCCAGTGACATAGATACCTCTCTAGGTTTGGGTATCACATTTGTTAACACTTTTGAATATAGGTGTTATTATTCAACATTTCAGGAAAATATCCTCGACGAAATTAAACAACTGAAGGACAGCGACTTGGATTTTATTCTGGACTGTTCAACATTTCATTGAGTACCCCATCAGGGTCACATGGTTTTTTCAGTTGAAGGTCCTGCAATCGAGTTTTGGTTTACCTACATGGGGAAATCAATTCACTCACATTCTCAATGCCTATTGGTGTTGGTCCGAGCAGAGGTTGACCGTGTTCAGGCTTCCCTCTGTCTTACAGAGAGAGTTTCTGTGGTCCCAGAATGAATTACATTTCATGCTATCTTCAATTCGAACACGGTGTTTTTCTCTGCAGATTGTAGATTGTCGTTTATGATTGTATTTTCGGACGACTCACGTCTCACCATAGTGATGAAGAAGGCAACTCATTATTATGGCCCCTGTGTTTCAGATTAGGACTCCCTGTGTTTCAGATTAGGACCCCTGTGTTTCAGATTAGATCATTTTCTCACATGCTTTTTTAAGATTGTGCCACTCTGTGTCAAACCAGATCTTTATCCTTTTTCTTTTTTTCTGTGTGTGGATGTCTTCAGTCCTGCTTTTGATGCTCTTGTCTGTAATTTATGTTTGGACAGCTTGCAGTATACTGTCAATAAGTGTTGGTGTACTGATTATCAAGAAACATCTCTATTAGCGATTTAATCTCTGAGCTATTGATTGCTTCGTGGTATTCTTCAGCGCTTCCTTGGGTCCATCTGTATGGTGTTAGTACACTGAACAGCCTGTTGGGGTTGAGTGTGTGAGCTGTTTGTCTTGTTGAGGAACAGTGAGTGATTTGGCTGTGGTCTGATAACGGGGTGAGAGGCTTTAGTGTGAAACATGCTGTATGGGTCCATGTCTGTGATCATTTCATCTACAGTGTTTTAAGTGTATCTTCCCTCGAAGTGCCCTCGAACACGACCCTTAACAATCTAGACTCGAAGCTTCGACATAGTTGCAATAGATATTTCCCATTTCTGTTGAAAGTTGTATCATGGTTGTTTGTAGGGGGCAGATTTAGATGACCAATGGGGGTTTCGCTGGTGATAAATCTGTGTCCTTTATAACTGGACACTTGAGGTGGTGTACCCATCCAGACATGTCTCCAGTGATGTTGACCCTTGCATTGGTATTCACATATCTCGGACTCAAAGCAAGGGAATCATTCATCACAGACAACAGGGTTCACAATGCTCATCCTTTTCTGTCTGAACGAACTCCCTCTTTATTTTCAGCCAAATATGTTTTGATATGTACCAAGTGTAGGCCCGAGTCTCTCCCCTGTCTTTTATTGTGTTTTTTTTCTGCGAGGGAACAATCATTTATCTGTATTTTGGTGGGTGGACAAATCTGCTCTACGGCATGTTTCTGATAAGATTAAAATGTAGATGTTTCTTAAACTTTGTACAAAATCAGTGTTTCTACTCTTCAGACCAAATGAGGAGTAAAGACCCTGGATATGCCAAGAATGTACTTCTTATGAACACATTTTTGTTCAAGACAATAAAATGATAAATAAACAAATGAGTAAATAAAACTGAAATACTTGAGTCTGTGTTTATGTTAATAGCACATGTTTGTTGTGTTGATATACACGACCCATAGGTAACTCATTACAAGTCATCTGCCTTATCTGTACACACACACACCCCAGTGAGGGGCCAGCAGTATTTGAGTCACAGGGGGGCTTTTCTTTCAGGATGGGCTCTCTGGGTGTGTGATGCAGTATGAAGTGAGAATGAGTATAGGGTAGCGAGCACTTTGATGGGTCCGGGTATTTCCTGGTTCTCTTGGGGGTCTGCACTAGCCTGCTGGGAGGGTTGAGTCGGGCTTTCATCCAAGTCCGCTTTCTGATGTACTCCATCACACAGGGGCCCCCGTTCCAATGTTGTTGTGGCGTGCCGGGTGAATGTCGGGGGGAGGACAGAGAAAACTCCCCGTGTTGATGATGTGTCATGTAGGACATGCGGTGGGGTGCCCGTTCGAAGCAGCAGGGTGGCGGCGATCCACCACCCACGAGTCTGGGAACAGCTCTTCTACCATGGTGGCCGCCCGGGCGGTGCCTTGCAGGACAGAGGGCAGGACGTTGTACCCCCGTGGGTCCAGGGTCTGTAGCTTCAGCAGCTGTGAGGCATGGCCAGTGTCGACGGTGCTCAGACACACAACCGGTTGGCCGGTGAAGTAGGTGCTTAGAGTCAAAAATCCTTTCCGTTTGAGTCCACCGGCGTCAGTATCCGTGGCTCTGCCTGGATCAGGTACGGCGGGCTGTTTCTGGGGGGTCAGGGGCTGCGGAGTGACAGGCCAGAGGGCGTGGAGGGAACTCTTGATCTTTGCCGCGTTGCTGCTCGTTCCAAACCGCCTCGCAAAGCTTTGCTCCCCTGCCTTCTGTGTCTTCTGTTATTTTGTCCATCGGGCCTCTTGAGAGCTTTGTTTTCCCCCAGGACGGAGTATGTAACTAGCCTGACGTTGCCGGACCAATTCACAAATGCTTATTAGTCTGGAACCTCTCAGTTCATTTTCGATTTCCAAGGGGCGTAATCACTCGGAGGCCCAGACACCAGAAACTCCTCTGGATGCGAACGACGACGGTCTGACCCACGAGCAATCGGCGCGATGAAATGTGTTGACGCGTCTGTGGCGGCCGCCCCCCCAAGTTGTTTGTTTCAAACGCGTCCCGTGAGGGCGGCGCCTCCCATCGTCTCCCCAAACCTGCGCCAGATTAGATAAACAATTGATGATCGGCCCGACGCCGGCAAGGTCTGTCGCCAAATCCGTCTGAGCGTGAGGAGGCCCGGAGCAAATAAAGCACGAGCTGGCGGAGCATTCGTCTGGTTTCAAGGTGAGCACACAGAGCACGAGCAACACCAATTCTGCCCGCCCCCCCCCCCTCCCCCCCGGTCGACTCTCCTCTCCTCGGCTTGCTGGATCTCTCGGTGCAGATGCTCGAGTGTGCTTGGTCTCAGCCAGGTCGGTCAGCCTTCTCTTATTGCTCTGATTCTTCTGTGTCTGTGGGATCTCCGGGACCCTCGGAGGTCCGCGGATGAGCTGGCTCTGTTCATGTCGACCGCCGCTCTCAGTTGGGGTGGGGGGGGGGGGGGGGGGGGGGCTTCTCCTGGAATGATAAGAGGCTGGTTCTCATTCCCCTGAAGCGAAAAACGTTCATTTTAGTTTTGTTGTAGTGGCTCTTGGGCAGCAAGGGGTTTTCAACATCAAGTTCCCCCATCTTGTTTATTGTCGTTTATCAGGACACTCAGCGGCTCTGCGTTCTGTTCTGTTTGTTTACTGGGCTCCGTACAACTGATGCTCGCTTCACGATGTCCACTGAGTTACTGTTGAGCTACTTCTTCGTTTTTTTTCTTTCTCAATCTTATCTTCTAATCTTAGCTTCAAAAATCTGTGTTCAGTCTTCTTCTTGCCTTTAGTCAACTGTTTTATAAGGAGTTTTTTGCCTTACTTGTTCATTAAAAAAATCGAAACACTGTTAAGTGCTCATTATATAAACAACTATTTTCAATTCTATCTCTGTCTCTCTGTCTCTCTCTCTCTCTCGCTCTCTCAGTCAGAGTTGACAGGTGGCAGCCAATCATCTCTCTTCACTAATTACAGCTGACATGAATTACCAGTGTGTGATTAAGGATGCCCTGTAAATGCAACACACACACTCTCTCTCTCTCTCTCTCTCTCTCTCTCTCTCTCTCTCTCTCTATCTCACACACACACACACACACACACACACACACACACACACACGCTGAGAAATAAACAGTGTCTCTTCACTCCCTTCATTATCACTACAACTCTTATTAGCTGTCTTTCTGTCTGTCTGGCAATATGACTCCTCAATCCTCTCTAGACCTCCAATCCTTCCTCTTCCTCCTCATCCTCTCTCTCTCTCTCTCTCTCTCTCTCTCTCTCTCTCTCTCTCTCTCTCTCTCTCTCTCTCTCTCTCTCTCTCTC
>JAXIVH010000027.1:3191845-3209345 GCA_036785325.1 Urophycis tenuis
CTTCAGAGAGTCAATCACTGGAGACAGACAGACACAGACACAGACAGGTAGACAGGTTAATACTCTGCATCGCTGTAGAGAGATAAAGAGAAAGATTGACAGACAGACAGGTTGTCACTGTAGACAGAGAGCTAGACAGATTTGACTATTCATCAGAGAGATAGACAGGTTAATACTGTACGTCATTGTAGACAGTTGTTGAAACACATTATTTTATTTTAATTCAAAGCATATATTTCTTAGTATATTAAGGACATTTAAATTCAATTAATATCTACAGGGATTCTTTATTGTTTCTTTAAAACACAGAGTCTTCCGTTGCAAACATGAACATATGAACACAATAGGACATTTGTTTTTATTGTAGGACCTATTACTTTCTTTTCACTATTTTCCTGTCCAACGCTTTCTAGGTATTGCATTGTAAGGCGACAGGAAGAATACACATGAAAACAGTGTGTGTGTGTGTGTGTGTGTGTGTGTGTGTGTGTGTGTGTTTGTGTGTGTGTGTCTGTGTGTGTGTGTGTGTGTGTGTGTGTGTTTGTGTGTGTGTTTGTGTGTGTGTGTGTGTGTGTGTGTGTGTGTGTGTGTGTGTGTGTTTGTGTGTGTGTTTGTGTGTGTGTGTGTGTGTGTGTGTGTGTGTGTGTGTGTGTGTGTGTGTGTGTGTGTGTGTGTTTGTTGTGTTTATAATATTTATAAATGCTGCTGTTGGGGAGGACCTCCTCTGTTTCACTGCCAAAGCCAGACTGCAGGTGTTACCCACCAAATACAACCTTGCATTATGATACCCTGCAATCCACCATCCACACTGTATAATGTACTCACACTCTGACCATCACCTCGAATCACATGCCCATATTGTTAATGGCTGTACTATGTACAAAGGACTTTATACTGCACGCCACGACTGAATTGTTGACCTTACTGCTAGCACTGTTAAGGATGTGCTTCCAGATAATGTGACCATGTACAAACATTCGCGCATTATGCCAGAATGGTTCAACATCTCCATTGATGTGTTTTGTAACATCCCTAACACCCCTGATGTTGTGTTTTTAGACAAAGTCGGAAGGGAAGTACTTATACTTAAAATAGGATGTGTGTATGATCTATACATGGACATGACTTTTGATGATAAAATCATGAAGTACCAACCCATATGGACAAAACTCGGTGACCTAGGCTATCAGTGCAAGCTAGTGGTGTTGATCTTTGGCAGCTTGGGGCATGTCCACAATCTTGTTTTCAGTGGGTTAAGGCTGGCAGGGCTCTCCAGCATAAAGACAATACAGCTAGCAACGTTTTGCTCCACATCTGCAGTTATAGGCAGCCTTGCAGTGTGGCACAGGAGATGTTTTTTGTACCCCTGAATACCCTTGAATGACAAAGCCCTATCTCATCTCTTGAAATATTTGAATCCTGTCTGTTGTAATATGATTTGGGGATTTAAATAAATAATTAAAATATGTGTGTGTGTGTGTGTGTGTGTGTGTGTGTGTGTGTGTGTGTGTGTGTGTGTGTGTGTGTGTGTGTGTGTGTGTGCAACACTTGCCACTCAGTGAGATAACGAATGGAAGATGTTGAAAAATCTACATCTTTTATTTTTAAGTAGTCTTACCTGAGATTTGACAAAAAAGCAACAGCAGTGGCCCCAACGGCGCTTTCTCTTCGTTCATATCGATGTATTTACATGGACAGGCCTAATGAAACCACCAACAGAGATGGGACTTGAGCATCAGACGGACCAACTAGGCAGGAAACCTGTGTGAAATGGAGAAGAAATAAGAGGGATACGGCCGATTTGCAGCCATATAAATTCCATGAGGCTACGTTATTCTCCAGGGGGAGATCTGAAAGCGGAACTAAACTGAAACTAAACTGAAAGCGAAACTAAAGTGTAAACTGCAGCGTGGGGGGGGGGTCAGGGTGCGAAACTAAATGCAATATTACGACACTTCTGCATATTGCATATCGTGTAATTTTGTCTGAAAGGCGTCACATTTATAAAAATACAAAAGTGTGTGTCAAAGCATAATTCGCCATCAGTGCAGAACACTTTACTGTGAGAGATAATCTCACCAGAGGTGCGTGACCTGATGTTGCACCTTGGTTCTCGACATGTAACGTGTAACAGTTACCGGCTGAAATGTGTTCCACGGGACTCTGGCACCTCCTGCTGGCGACGACTCTCAGCTAACAGACGGCTGATCATCATAAGAGATTGCCTGTAGAACCAGAGCCCGATGGTGCTTCAACTTGCTGTCCTTCTAGCATGAGTGTTTTTTAAACAGAGCGACAGAAACACAGCTGAATTTTCTTTCGTATTTATGCAGGTCATGTAACAGTGAATGCTGCCCCAGGTGATGGTGAGTGGTTTCTCTGAAATATATGTGATTGCAAAATGGACAGAAGGCCGATTATGGCGCAAATCTTGTCCGTAATAGTCACTTAGCCACCAGAGGCTATGTGACAGACCATCTGTATCAGTGGCATCATTTTAACCTCTTCTAGTTCCTCTTCAGTTCGGGTCCTGTAGTTTCCATGGTAACACGGGTCATCAGGAAGGAGACTGTGGGGAGGTAGGTGAGGACATCAAAACCAGACACAGCGTCTCTCTGCTCGAGGTTTATTAGAGCGGTGTTCAACGCTACCATTATCACAACAAGAAGTGGTTCTACACACACACACACAACAGGGATTTAGTTTACATTCACAACAGGAAGTGGGCTTACATTCAAAACAGGAAGTAGAGAGAGCAAACCGAGTGTTACAGGTCGTCCCTGTGGCCACCCGATCCGTAGGGCGAACAGCATTCCAAAAACACAGTTCACAACCGTCAGCGGCACATATCCAGCAGTATCCATTTCATTTGAGACTTGTCCTAGGGGATCGGATAGCCCCAGTCACCATGTTGTTCTGATCCAACATGGCTGACCTCTACTGGGTGACTCTGTGGTGTCTAGCCTGGGATAGAAATGTCTCTAGCCCAGGTACTGGCCCGGGTTCTAGCGCAGGCTCAAGCCCAGTGTGGCAGCCGATCCGACCGTTAAGAGAGCCATCTTGGATCAGGGCTGTACTCTATGGCTGCGTCTTGAACTGCATACTAGCATACTGAAGAGAAGGCGAGAACAGTATGCAGGATGGTTGAAACCATTGCCAAAAGCCTTGTTGATATGTTCATGGATAAATATATCACCAAATAAACCTGGCTGGTATGTCGCTTGTCGTCATCAATTACAAGTGCCAGGATGTAAAATGGCGACTCCTGCGACATTGAACTGTTAGCTCAATTGCTAATAGTTATACCAGAATACAGTGCATACCTGTGGCCTGAAGTAGGTAGTATGCTGTTACGGACGCAACCTGTGTGTAACAGCATCAGCTAAAACACTCCGATCGCATACACAACATTGTGGGTACAAAATGCCTCCGGAATTCATAAAACTATGTAAAAAATATAAAAAAATTTAAAATATAAAATGAATCCTTACAAACAGTCTAGGAAGAGGAGGGAGGGGGACGTTTATACAGCCATAAATA
Source organism: Urophycis tenuis (assembly GCA_036785325.1). Lineage (NCBI taxonomy): Eukaryota > Metazoa > Chordata > Actinopteri > Gadiformes > Phycidae > Urophycis > Urophycis tenuis. Next base: position 3,195,386 of record JAXIVH010000027.1, read on the forward strand.
AGTCAAGCAAATACCACATTAATGTTTGTATATAAAATGTAAAAATCATTTAAAAATGCTACCTGACAGTCCTGGCATGGGAACAGTTGTTGAGCCTGTGTAACAATACCACCTGGTGGTGGAGTTGAGGTACTGTAGGCGAGAGACATTGACTAGTTGGTTCCAAGCTAGTCAATGAAAGCTAGCGTTATCGGGCCTCTGACGAGATGACAAGCAGAATGACATGTGGCAAACTCAATGGGCACAAGCTAGGCAACTTGTTTCTGTGGGGACTTGGCTATTTTTAAGAGGACTGGGGGTTAGTTCTGGAGAGACTAGTTAGTTCGTTTCTGTGAGGACTAGTTAGTTTCTCTGAGCACTAGCTAGTTTTTTGAGGGACTAGTTAGTTTATAAAAGGCCTAGATCATTTCTGAGAGGACTAGCTAGTTTTAGGGGGGGACTAGCTAGTTTCTGAGAGGACTAGTTATTTTCCGATATATCTAATTTGTTTCTGATAGGACCATCTATTTCCAGTTTGTCGGGGCCAGGGTGAACACAATGAGACCTTGTAAGATGGGCTGGGTGATCACAACAATCAATCTACAGGAAGTAGGCAGTTGTCAAGACATTTGAATGAAGGAGTTATTCAACATGTGGTTCAAGATTTGGTAGTTAGGGTGCTAGTTGTGTGGATGACGGGTATTATTAAACAGCAATAGAGGTGTGGTAAGTAAGCGATTTCTGTCAGGGAGTCAGTATGTTTTGCAACTAGTGTTAAGGGCTGGGATTAGGGTTAGCAGGGCGTTAAGCATGGAGTGAGTATTTTTTGCAAGGCAGTGTTTAGGGACAGGGTAAACAAGCGCATATGTTTTCAAAGGCGTGGTTAAGGATGAGTGGAGCTTCATGGCTCCAGAACGATGGATCTAAAACAGGATCTTGCTACAGAGAGGATAACTTCAGCGTGTTTTAGGACAAGGTGGTGATGTTGGATCGTCCACCAGGAGGCGCTACGATCCTTTGCGTGGCACGACGTGGGATGTGGTCATCGATTTGGGTTCCTGAAGAGAAAAGGATTTAGTGTGATTACGGGGAGCAGGTTAGGCGGCTGATGTTATCGCAGAGCTGACCAGCATTGTCAATACCTGCAAGAGTGAAACCTGATTGGTGGAGGTTTCGGGGAGCAACCATTGTCTTGGGGCAGGGGGTACCTCTGGTGGTAGGAGTGGGAGGGACAGATTTGGTCATGCTGGTCACATCATGGACCGGACCATCATAGTTCCCACGGGGGACACCGCGAGCCTCGGCCATCTGGACAGAAAAGAGAGCCGAGATGTTTGTTTTGATGTGACGGACACAGGTCATCAAACAACAAACAACAATCACTTAAACACTTTCAAATAACATTACAAAACCTACCAAACGGAAAAAACGTACAAAACATTAGCTAGCTCACTACCGATAGCAAGTTCTATACCTTGCTCCTTACTTGGTACCATTAGCTAGCTCAGTAGCTTTAGCTCGCTCAGTAGCGTTAGCTGGCACAACATGGTTAGCTGGTGCAGTACTGTTAGCTAGGGCAGTACCTTGCTCCTAGCTCGGATCCGTTTGTAGACAAAGTCAGGGAAAGCCTTCCTGGGAACGAAACGCCCGGTCCCCTCGGTAACGTTGAGTTTCCCATCCTCCATAACGATCCGCCCGCCACTGATGACAATAGTCGGGCCGCCGCGCACCTCCAAGCCCTCTAAAACGTTGACCTCCACAGTCTATGGATGCAGCAAGACACTCGTTTAGCACCACAACACAGGATCTCAGCACAGAATGACGCTGTTTTAATACCACAACACACACAGAACAAGACACTGGATTAAGATGCATTTAGGTAGTTACACTTAGTTAGTTAGTTGGTTACCAGATTGTGAGTTTTAGCTGAAAAGGTCTGCATCTCTTTAGGGTTCCAGATCACAATGTCTGCATCAGAGCCTACAGCAATACGACCTGCACACACAAACACACATGTTTTTTTTGTACGAATAATATGTGTACATTAGTACTATTAGTTGTATTATGTTGCCTTTAGCCTTTACCTTTGCGTGGGTAGACATTGAAGAGTTTAGCAGCGTTTGTACTCGTCACGGCAACAAACTCATTCTCATCCATCTTCCCTGTGGACTAGAGACAGACAGAGAGACAGAGACAGCCAGACAGACGTTTATGATTGACAGTGTTTATGATTGAAAATTCTAATAACACTTTGTTCCAACCACTCAGTTCCATCATAGTTCATAGCTTTAGTGTATAACGCTGTACGATACCCCCAGCATCTAAAACAGCTAGTCTGCCATTAGTCTGTCAGAGGTCAAAGGTCAGTGCAGAGGTCACTCACCACGGCTGCATCCCAGACGACCGCCATCCTCTCCTCAACCCCATTGGTTCCCTCCGGGATCATTGAGAAGTCGTCCTTCCCCACAGCCTTCTGAGCCGTAGAGAAGCTAGCATGGGCGCTAGCCGTCACCTGCAGATCCCCACTAAGACACAGCAGAAGTTGAGCATTAGCACTCGCATCATCCGCAAATCCCACTTGAATACAGCAGATGTTAGCATGCTAAATTAGGATGGTAAGCTACACGGTGGCGATACTGGCCAGGCTAGCAGGAAGGTAGTCAGATACATTAGCATGCTAAGCTACATAGTTTTGGTGCTGACCTGGCCAGCTGGGAGGTGAAATACATTAGCATGCTAGGCTACATGGTGGCAGTACTGACCAGGCTAGCAGGGAGGTGAGGTACTGGGGGGTGGAAGGGTCAGAGTTGAGGGGCGGGCTCATCACGAAGGCTGCAGCGTGTGCCCAGTCTCTGGACCAATAGTGGCTGCCGTCGGTGGCAAGGCCGGCTGTGATTGGCTCCCCATACACCACCATACCTGGAAGAGAGGTGTGTGACTAGGATGGGGTTGCCACACGTTTTGGTGTCCTAACAGGAAGTAGAGCTTACCCTTCTTCCTGGCTTTAGCGATGATATCAGCAGCTGCCTTGCTCATCACCTTGGTAACATAAAGTGGACAGTTGGCTTGCTTGGCGATGGTCAACGCCCGGAACACTGCTTCGGACTCCACCTGTACACCAAAACACACCTCTGTAAGCACCTGCAGACCACAACACTCCTGTCCACACAAACCTGTACAGCACACCAAACCTGTACCTGTACCTGTACAGCACACCAAACCTGTACCTGTACCTGTACACCACAACATCCGCCTGTGCACACTTGTACACAACAACATACTCTGTACACAACTTTACACACTTGTAGGCAACAACACACCTGTAAACACCTGTAGAAAATACAACCCATACAATTGTATAGCACCTGTACAGTCCACACCTGCACATACACCCTTGAACGCCTTGACCTGTGTGCGTGTGTGTGTGTGTGTGTGTGTGTGTGTGTGTGTGTGTGTGTGTGTGTGTGTGTGTGTGTGTGTGTGTACCTCATCAGGGTGGGACAGTGCGTGTCCTTCAGGGCCAGTGATTCCCAGCTCCAGGAGCTTCTTCTGCTCCTGAAATAAAATCTCTTCATTCATCTCTAGAATTCATCTAATTTATCTCAACATATGACAACCGTTCTTCCTCCTTCATTAGCGACATGTATTTCTATTTTTATTAAATTTGTACATATTTAACTAGCAGTACTTTATCTCCAGATCTGAGTTCCAATCACTTCTCCTATTGGTCAGATGGACTCTTACTTCACTGATGATGTCACCGTTCTCTGCGTGGACCTGGGCAATGGCTCCGAGATCCCTCAGGGCCTGGAATGCCTCGTAGATCTGGAAGAAACCGGAATACTGTTTAACCCTGGTACAGAATACTGTCTAACCTTAGTTCAGAATACTGTTTAACCCTGGTACAGAATACTGTCTAACCTTAGTTCAGAATACTGTTTAACGCTGGTACAGAATACTGTCTAACCCTAGTACCGAATACAGCTTATCCTTAGTACAGAATATTGTCTGACCCTAGTACAGAATGCTGGTTAACCCTGGTACAGAAACACCTTGTTATGCTTTCCCACCTGAGAGTCGGAGCTCTGGTATCTGTCTTTATAGGCCATGAAGAGGAGGAAGGAATTCACCCCTAAGACACAAAACACAATGAATTTAGTGTACTACAATAGAATAGAATATATGCAGTAATGATGAAAAGGAATGCATTAAAACACACCTTTGTCCTTGACCAGACTCTCTATCTCCTCATAGAGTCCCTCATGCCAGCGCGTAATATCCATGTGCAGAGAGTAGTCGCAGCACACCCTGCTGTCAGCCATGTCCCTCCACTGGTCGTACGCTGCCAATAAACTAGTCCCCGGCTCAGGCAGCACATGGTCGACTGGAGGCAAGAGCCGTTGACATGCATTTGTTATTAGACAGGTGTCAATAGGTCAGCGAATGTAGGCACGACTGTAGGCATCAGTTGTTGGTCTCAGTAGGTGCATATGTATGCATCAGTAGTAGGTCTCAGTAGGTGCATATGTATGCATCAGTAGTAGGTCTCAGTAGGTGCATATGTATGCATCAGTCGTAGGTCTCAGTAGGTGCATATGTATGCATCAGTAGTAGGTCTCAGTAGGTGCATATGTATGCATCAGTCGTAGGTCTCAGTAGGTGCATATGTATGCATCAGTAGTAGGTCTCAGTAGGTGCATATGTATGCATCAGTCGTAGGTCTCAGTAGGTGCATATGTATGCATCAGTAGTAGGTCTCAGTAGGTGCATATGTATGCATCAGTCGTAGGTCTCAGTAGGTGCATATGTATGCATCAGTAGTAGGTCTCAGTAGGTGCATATGTATGCATCAGTCGTAGGTCTCAGTAGGTGCATATGTATGCATCAGTAGTAGGTCTCAGTAGGTGCATATGTATGCATCAGTCGTAGGTCTCAGTAGGTGCATATGTATGCATCAGTAGTAGGTCTCAGTAGGTGCATATGTATGCATCAGTCGTAGGTCTCAGTAGGTGCATATGTATGCATCAGTCGTAGGTCTCAGTAGGTGCATATGTATGCATCAGTCATAGGTCTCAGTAGGTGCATATGTATGCATCAGTCATAGGTCTCAGTAGGTGCGTAGGTAGGTATCAATAGGTGAGCATGTGGGTGTCAAAAGGGGAGCATGTAGACATCAGCAGTAGGTCTCAGGGGCAGGTGTCGGTGCAGGTGCGTATGCAGGCATCAGCAGGTATCGGTAGGTTATCTTACTGATCATGGTGGTGCCTCCGGCCAGAGCGGCTTTCGTCCCGTGGTAGAAGTCGTCTGCCGGGTGCATGCCCCCCTGGGGCGCGTGGAGGCTGGTGTTGGCATCGAGTCCCCCCGGGATGACGATGAAGCTGTACGCATCCACCGTCCTCACGTCGCTGGGAACGATCAGCTTCTCGCCAATCTGCCTGCACACACCGACACGCCACTCAAAACTAACTCGCTCACTCGCCGACCAACGCTGACCAAGTGTCTGAAGAGTGTTCAGCGATGATGCCGGTCCATCAGCGCAGGCACAGCCTGAACCCAAACCCGCGTTCAGGGGGCAGTTTTCCAGAGCGGAGTCCTGGTTAAACGTTTCCATGACTACGGACCACGTGGTAGCCAATAGCGATTTGGGCGGTTCCATTATGGATGATTTATTATAACAACGAGTTATACGTTCGTTATAACGTAGAAGTTAAAGTATACATTCAATGGCTGGTTCTATCTAGAGTGATTGATGATGTAATGCTGGGATCCAACTGGCGTGATTGATGATGTAATGCTGGTTTGTTACCTGATGACTCCGTCCTCAACGTAAATGTCTGCATAGAATGACTGGTCGTCGTTGACGATCTTCCCTCCTTTGATGATCATGCGGTCACCCTGCAAACAAAGAAATGTGACATTGGCAAAGGTCAGCCAGTACTAAGGAGATGTGAATGAAGACCACTTTGACTAGTGAGACCAGTTCATGTGATGATGGACACAACCAACTGTGATAAAGCACGGACTGTATCTGTGATTAAGGACGTACTGTAGTTGTGATGAAGGGCAGACAACCGTGATAGAGAACAGAGTGTAAAGGACAAACTGAAAGACTGTAACTGTGATAAATGCAGACTGTAGCTGTGATAAAACTCAGACTGTAACGTTGGTAACAGGCAGATGGTAAATATAAGAAAGGACTTTAAAAATCAGAACTGTGTTGGGTTTGTACAACAAAACTTGTATTCATAGGATGATTGTGTGTTCCAGTCTACGATCTCTGTAATATAGGTCACTAACACACACACTCTCTCTCTCTCTCTCTCTCTCACACACACACACACACACACACACACACACACACACACACACACACACAAACACACGCACACACACACCCTCTATCTAGGCCATGTCAGAGCTATCTTGTCATTACTGTCCTAAAAACCGAACACACAGACACACACACACACACACAGACACACACACACACACACACACACACACACACAGTATATATAAGAGAGAGATACAGACTGACAAGGAGACTGGAGAAAGGTTTCTTAGCCTAAGGACAAAGAGACGGAGAGAGAGAACAGCGTGGGAGAGAGAGAAAGAGAGAGAGAGAAGGATGGAGGGAATGAAATAGAGGAAGGGTGATGCAGACAGGGATGTTTAAACCGGTGAAGCGAAGCTAAATCGCACAATAGTATTTTCATCGGACTGTACAGCAGTAACACTCCCCAGCCCCCCCAACCCGACCCAACCCCACCCCACCCCAACCACCGCCTCAGATGGCTACACCCGCTAGTCTGGTGGGCTACCACCGGCCCGGTCCTACCGCACCGAGCCAGGGGTTGAACCGCTCATTGCATCGCCTCTCGGGGAGGGAGGAAGCAGTTTGCTTTGACGACGTTGCAGTGATTTCGTGGACAGCGCGAGTCGTCGTTCTGTCTGACCTACCGCTGGTTTGTTGCTGGTCTTCTTGGCGGGGAAAGACATGTTTATAGTCCGATGAGACAGAGGAGGAAAACGGGGAGCGGAGAGTAGAGGAGAGGTGGTACTACCGGTGGGATGCCGATTGTTCTCTTTTACCGGCGAGACGCGACGCGATCACGCGAGACAATGTGTTCAGCAGCAGGCGCGCACGACCACGCCCCTTATGGGCATCTACCCCCTGTTAAATATTCAAGAGAGAGGAGAGGAGAGGTGAGGAGAGGATATAGGAGGAAGAGTGAGGAATGGAGGTGGAATGTAGGAGAGAGAAATAGAGAGGAGAGAAAAAAGGAGAGGACGAGAGGAGAGAGGGGAGAATGAGAGGTGGGGAGAGGAAAGGGAGTAGACGTGGAGAGCAGGGCATACGAGAGTGGAGGAGAGAATAGGAGTGGGGAGCGGACAGGCGTGGACCTGGAGGGGCGGGAGGAGGAGGACGGAAGAGGTAATGCTTCTGTGGTTGAGTGACTGACACTGACGCTGATTTAGAAGGACATCGAGGAGTCCCAGGTAAATGATGAACATACAATGGTGACATGATTTAATCACCATGGAGAAACCTAATGAGAGATTAGACTAAAAACACTTTACAAAAAATGGTGCATTAATTCACATTAATTAACATTACATAATGCTGTTTTAAGCATTATCATATACCAGTAGCAAAGGGGTGAAGGTTGGAGTAAGGGTTCGGGTTAGGATTAGGATTAAATAACGCACACATTAATACCTTAGCTAAAATGAACACCATTACTAAATTAACATGAGCACCATAATTAAACATGAACACCATTAGTTTATGATTACTAGATCATTAGTTAATGCTTATTACTGCGAGTGTTACCAACAACATTTAATTGAATAAGCAAGTTTATGTTTATTTAAATAGAGTACCACAATAGGGTTAGGGTTGTGATGTTATGGTGTTAGGGGTTGGGATTGTTTTGGACATACATAATTAGGAGTTAAAGGTTATTTCTGGAGATAGGGTTATGATGTGAGGGGTGACGTTGGTTAGGGTTATAGTTAGGGGTCAGAGGTTATTTCTGGGGTTTGGGTTGTGACGTTAGGGTTAGGGGGGTCAATAGTTAGAGTATAGGGGTTATCTTACCTGTCTCTTCCCTTGGCTCAGACGAGCTCCACAACCCAGCGCCGACTCCCCTCGCTGGGCGTCGCCGGGGGAGGTGAAGGAGGAGGCGGTCCTGGGGGGGTCCAGGTCCCGGCGGGGGGGAGGGGCCCGGGCGGTGGCGGCCGCTCTGCGCAGGCTGGCGGGGCTGAAGGACTCAAAGTTCAGCGTCTTGTTTTCAAAGGCTCCCTCCACGCTGCAGAACATCCCCCCGTACTTGACACGCGTCCGGGGAGAGTCTGAGCCCAGCCGGGAGAGGAGGGAGCACTCGTCATCCTCCCGGGAGAGGACACCCCTGTCAGACATGGGGAGGCGCGGGGGGAGAGAGAGAGAGAGAGAGGAGGAGTAAGACAGGGAGATAGATGGGAGAGAGAGCTGGAGAGGTGCCGAAATGGTGGACTTATGAGAGTATGGTGGACTTATGAGAGATGGGCGGCAAGAGATGGAGAGATTGAGAGAGAGAGAGATATGGAGGGAAACAGATAGAGAGATGTAGTGATTGAAAGATAGAGTGAGGTGAGAGAGAGAGAGAGAGAGAAGAGAGAGTGATGGAGCGATTGAAAGATAGAGGGATGAGAGACTGAACAAGATGGAGAGATGGAGAAATGATGATGAAGAAGTAGATTGTGACAGCAACAGAGAGAAACAGGGAGTGAGAGGGAGAGGTCAGAGTCCTCTGTGGCTGGAAGGCGGAGCAAAATACCACGAGAGCGAGAGAGAGAGAGCGAGAGAGAGAGAGAGAGAGAAACAAGCCCGCCGAGAGGGTTGTGGGGCAGAACTGAGGAGAAGGATGAAGGGCAAGACAGAGAGGGATGGAGAGAGAAAGAGAGAGGGCAAGTAGAGAGGATTAGAGAGGAAGAAAGGAGAACCGGGTGAGGAGGAGAGGAGAGAGGAGATGAGGAGAGGAAGAGATTTTGGTCTAGAATTGGATCGGCTGTGCACTGTACTGTGTGTGTGTGTGTGTGTGTGTGTGTGTGTGTGTGTGTGTATCTCCTCTTTCCTGTCTGTTTCATAAAATCTCCTGGTCTATTTACATCTCAACAGAAGCCCCCCTCCCTCAAACACAGACACAGACACACACTGGTCTGGATGTTGGTTTGCGTATTTGACAGTTAGGATTTAGATGCGTCATTGTTCGAAAAGTGTAGCTGTTTTTTCATATATAAAACTATAAACCACAATATCAAGAAGAAACTTGCACCATCAGTCGATCTGTGTTTATTCTCTTTACATCCCATAATAAAATACCAGTGCATCTTCATCTATCCCAGACATGATTTCATATCTGACAGAACCGCAGTCCTCCTCACAGCTTCGCCTGGTGTCATATTCCATTTAAAACAATGCATTTTCTCACCTCCTTACAGAAGGATAGGAGCACCTTGTTGTTGGAAATCAAACCAAAAAAAAAAAAAAACACAAAACCAAAACTAGTTTGGCTTTTTCAGGAGTCAAGCACCAATGAGAGAGACGTGTAGACGGAGAGTGCATCACCATCAGTATAGAAGATAGTAGGAAATGGCGGGGGAGGGGAAGGGAAGGGGGAGGAGGAAGAGAGGGGGGGGAGGGGGGGGTAGAGAGAGCTCTGGTCTGAGCTTTGAGAGGTTTCTCCTTCATGCTCCCGTTCCTCCTTGTCTTTCAGAAGGCACCGGTCCGCCCACCTGTGTGTGCTGGTCTTCCATACCAGCTCAAATCTGGGACTGACACGGGTCCTGCATGGGGCCCTCTGGTCCTGCTCACTAGCAGGGCAGAAAGGCGGGTTTCCCTGGACTGACATGAACCGGGAAAAGAGTCCTCGCTACCGTGCTCCAAAACAAGGGTCCCGAACACGGCCTCTGAACACAGGTTCGGAACAAGGGTTCTCACGTCTCGGGTTCCAGATGCACCTGCACTGATGGAAGTGCAAGAGAGCCTCCTCCTTAGGAGACCAGAGCGGAGCAGGATCCTGGACCAGCTGTACCCCCAGGTATGAGGGCTATAGCGGTCTATGGTAGTCTCTGGTGGTCCAAGGGTGACCCCCCTCAAGTTTGGGAGGATCTTGTGGTTCTTCTGCATGCTGTGTGAAGACCCTGATGACAGAGGACCAGGTGTTCTGCTTCAGATCAGAACTGCCTCTATCAAATTTTGCTCCCATGAACTTTAACCTCAACCAGACCCTCTGGCAGGTGGAGAGAGGGCTGCCAGTTGAAAACACACCGAGAGGAAACAGTCCTTGTCCTCCTCTTAAAGTGTACATAGTCATTCTCAAAACATAGGTCTTTAATACTATTTGAAATTCTCTCTGTGGCTCTTCTTGTGTAGAAGATGGAATATAGTATTTATAAACCAGGCTCTAAATAAAGCAGCGTCTTTAAGAACCAGGGTATTAAACGGTGTCTTTATGAAGGTATTTTTAAACTTTGATGCCGATTTGGCAAGGTAACCTTGTGTTTACCGCCAAACCCCTCCCACCTCTCGGCAGATCAATGCACCAGAACCAGCTTGGGATTCCATCTGTGCTCTGATTGGCCGGGAAGTGACTGGAACAGGAATTGTGTCAGCCACGCTGAGACTGATTGTGATTGGCCGGTGGTCTTCTTGTCAGGACTAGGGGGATGCCAGTACCCCACTCCCAGATTATGTAGTCGCTGGTTCAAATACACACTGTCCTCTGGTGGCCTACAGGCAGGAGATACACAGAGATCAGGTTAGTCTGGTGTTTATGTTTATGTACATACATACATATATACTATATACAAAGGTTGGGGATTAGTAGGCTTAGGGGTTAGGGGTTGGGGATTGGGGGTTAAAGGTTGATGGTTTGGGTTGAAAGTGAGAAGTTGAGGTCATTAGAGACTCTGGGTTAGGGTTAGGGGTTGGAGTTAGGGTTTGAGGTTGCAGGGTTTAGGGTTAGATGTTAGGGGTTCGGTAGAGGCAGCGCTAGGAGTTATGGGAGACTCACCGCTGCTTTAGGACCAGAGGATGAAGGCCAGAGAAAAGAACAAAAATAAAAATAAAAACTGAGAGGGAAGGAAAAAGATAGGGGTTAGACGACATATTACTAGAATTCCCCAAGACTAGGCCGATGTCACTGGAGTTATGAGGTAACATAATGTGACTACAATGCATACCTTCTCTTCTAGTTCTTTGATCTGTCGTTTCTGTGCTTCTATCCATTCCTCCAACTCCTTGTTCCTCTGGACACCCCCACACACACACACACACAAACACACACACACACACAATTGCAGTATATCACTGGCATAACGCTATATAGCGCTATATAGCATTAGCAGTATAGCATTAGTGTAGCCTACCCGCTGTGTTGTATAGCATTAGCAATACAGCATAGCATAGCCTAGCTACTGTGTCGTATGGTGTTAGCAGTGTAGCGTGAGTATAGCATTAGCGTAGCCTACCTGCTGTGCATGGTGTAGCAGGTCCATCCTCTCCCGCAGTATCTGTACATCTCTCTCCCGTAGCTCCACCATCAGCGCTCTCTTCCACTGCTCCATCGCTCTCTGGAGCCCCTCCCTCTCCTCATCCATTAGCACCTCTGACAGGCGACATCCCTCCATCTTCCATCCCTCCATCCTCCACCCCGCCGACCCCGCTCCACCCTCCCTCCACCCGCCCACGCTGGCACCGCCCTCCTGCTGCAGGACGTCAAATAGCATCGCTTCTAACTCCATTATCCTCTAGACAGGCGGACACACAGGTAGATAGATACACAGAGAGGTAGAGAGACAGACATGATTAGCTAGTCAGTGGGCCAGTGAATGTTATGTAGTTCGTTAATATTAGGACAGAACAGGTGAAGACAGGTAAAGCCAAGTGAGGACCAACCTTGTGTGCCTGGTCCATAGACTGCTTCCTGTAATCAAGCTCCTCATCCAGATAGCCCTTCTGTTTACTGAAGAGATCCTGTAACACACACACACACACACACACACACACACACACACACACACACACACACACACACACACACACACAGCATCAGTGATCGATACAGACGTCTGACTTCTTTATTGATACAAAATAAAATTTTTGTAGCCTTCCGACTTCACAGTACAGTACTAGTGCGCTTGACTGCATATTGATTGCATTGCTTTATATTCATATTAATCACAGTATTCATGCCACTATGAAGGCCTTCGACCAGTCTTGATTAATGCTTTTATTCATTTTACGATCAATTTTGCTAACACAACCATTGTGCATACCTTTTCACTCTCGATATCAAACATCTTCTGTTGTAAAGCAGACTTGGTCCCTTCAATGGACTCCAACCACTAAGAATAACAGACAGACCGTTACCTCAGTCGCCTCAACATTTAGCAAGGCAATTTCACTGTGGTTTGAGTTGGTTTTAGCTAGCAGCCTTTTGTTGGCTAGCTTAAGTTGGTTTTAGCTAGTGGCAATTTGTTTGTTAGCTTACCAAAGTTGGCTGAAGCAGGTCACCTTACCTTCTCAGCCAGCGTGAGAACAGTTCTTGCATGGATCACAACCACCTGCTCCTCATTAGACAGGTTCTGAAACAAAATGTGCCGTCCCCACATAACAGACATTGCATAACACAAAGCAAACAATATTTATACGTAACAGACATAACATCACACATTACATACGCTACGTCAAGTAACAGACATCACATCACTACATAACAGCCATTACATCACATGTAACAGACATTACATCACCAAATAACAGACATTACATCACATGTAACAGACATTACATCACCAAATAACAGACATTACATCATACGTAACAGACATTACATCACCAAATAACAGACATTACATGACAGAGATACAGATATAGATATATTGTAGCGATACAGGGGAGATACACTAGATACTAGTAGAGATACAGTGAGAGAGCAGAGATATAGTTGACACACATACAAAGGAAATGCAACATACACTTACGGCGTTATCCCCAAGAATATCCAACTTCTTCATTAGTTCACTGATCACAATTTCCTGTCAAAGACAATACATCACTCTATTATTATACCATAAATAACTCTTATTATATTGCACTACATTATATCGCCCTCTCGCGGCCACATGGTGTCATTACACGTGAATGATTCGCTTACGCTGACACCCTCCGCCTCGCAGTAGAGCTGCAGCGGACTGATTCCTTCTGGGAAATGTAGTGGATGGAAGTTGATTCCAGGTGACCGCCGTTCCCGCTCCTGAAACGTGGATGGGGTTCGATGTTGTCATGGAAACAGTGAAGCCAGGCTACGTAGCCTCGCCAGTCAGTGACGTAACGGGATACCGACCTCCAGTTCTAAAATTCGGAACTCCAGCAGTTCGTTTTGATCCCTGGCGTCCTGGATGTCGTTTCTCAGCCTCGCGTCCTCCGCTTCGAACTGCTTCAACTTCACACCAACAGAGGACAAGAAAAGAAGGCGTTACTCTCAAGAAGACTACGTTAAAGGTGCAATGAATACAATTATTTGTTTAAAACAATATTTGAAGAAACAATACATAGAGACGTCTATGTATTGTGTTGCAGAAATATTTACTTATGTTAGCAGCTAGCACAGCTAGCACCCGCCCAAGAAGTATTGTAATACCACTTTGTACCACAAGAGGTCTTTGTCAAAATTAGAGGCAAAACAAGAGTCAACATAAGCGTTGCTTTCCACGCTAGAGAAAGCTCGTGCCGAGTAAAGGTATTAAGTTTGATGCTGAACTCACAAAGTTTCTTCTCGACTGCTGAGGGAGAAAACTGCTGTTAATGCTAATGTCGGCTAGGTTGGGATGCTTAGGTAGCTACTTGCATATTGTTACTGACAGTGTTAATATGTCTGCTAAGTTTATCAACAGGAAATGTTCTTAACTGGAAGTAGCTTACCTTCTCCACCAG
>JAXIVH010000027.1:3214345-3239345 GCA_036785325.1 Urophycis tenuis
GGCGTGGCCGGCCTGGAGCCCCAAAGCCTTGTCCAATACACTCACTGCCCTGTCCTTCAGACGGATCTCATCCATCTGGTGGGGTGCCGGGGAGGAAGGGAGAGGAGGGAGAGAGAGAGAGAGAGACAGCGCGGTAGAGAGGGAGGGAGGGAGGGAGGGAGGGAGGTTGGGAAGGTGGGCGTGAGGAAGGGTGGGAGGGAGAAAGAGAGCAATAGGGAGGGAGGGAGACGGATAGAGAGAACTTGTGTCCCGACCAGAGTACCAGTGTGTTTTACTCCCAGGGGTCCCCAGACCAGATTACTAGTTTGCGTGTAGGGTGTTTGTGCATTGTACTATAATATCAGTTTGCGTTTCTCTCTCTCAGTCTCTCTCGGTGCCTCATGGTGTGTATTTAGTGTACATGGGCAGTGTATCAGTGTGTACTATCCTACCAGTCGGCGTATCTCTCTCTCACAGTCTCGCTTGGTGCGCTGTAGCTCCTCCTGGTGGTGGTGGTGAGCTGACCGGAGCTCCGCTGCCCTGGTCTGACACGCCTGCTGGGACGAGCCCAGAGTCTCCTCCAGACCCCTCTTGGATCCTCGCAGTTCCAGCACCTCCTGCTGCAGCCGACTCCTCTCTGCCTCCCATCCGCGTCGCGCCTCCTCGCGTGCCTCCGCAAGCAACGCGCTCCTCACCTGATGGAGCGAGAGAAAAGTGAGGGACTCAACACCAGACAGGTAGTCAGACAGACAGACAGACAGACAGACAGAGGGACAGACAAGACAGGTAGTTAGACTTGCTACCTGCAAGTTTAACTGTCCCTGTCAGTCAGACAGGTAGACAGACAGACAGACAGACACGCATGTAGACAGGAAGACGAATAGACAGGCAGTCAAATCCCACAGCCAGACAGACACACATGTAGACGGACAGACAGACAAACTGACAGGTACAGGACAGGTAGTCAGACACACAGGTAGACAGACAGACAGACAAACTGACAGGTACAGGACAGGTAGTCAGACACACAGGTAGACAGACAGACAGACAAACTGACAGGTACAGGACAGGTAGTCAGACACACAGGTAGACAGACAGACAGACAAACTGACAGGTACAGGACAGGTAGTCAGACACACAGGTAGACATGCCTTGTCAGTGGAGTCATCCCTCAGCGTCATCACCAGGCCGTTAAGTCTCTGAATTTCTCCGTCTTTGATCTTGATCACTCTCATCAGCTCCATCTCATGTTGCCGTAGCAACGTCTCCCTGGTAATGGCCACTTCCTTGACCTTGTCGTCATGGAGTTTGGTCCGGAGTTCCGTCAGGGCAACGGTCGAGCGATGATGCTCCGCCTTAAGCTCCTGGGTCCTCTCTCTCTCTATACGACTCACCTGGACATATACATACGATACATGCAATATATATACAGTATACAGCGTATATACTGTAGACATATATACACACACACACCTTGGCCCTCTCTCTATACGACTCACATGGAGATATTACATATTGTATGATATATGTATATGTACAGTATGTACAAGTGTATTAAGCATTTGCGCTAGTTTAAGTCATGGGTATTACCTTGTTTTTCTCATGTTGCAGTTCTATCTGAATATCGGTAAGTTTGGCTCGTAGCTCCTCATTGGCTGCCTGGAGCGTTGCCATGGCGTCAGGTTGCTCGGCCCTCCCTCGCCGCCCCCCTCCCCTCTTGGCCATGCCCCCCTCCCCCCCACCACCACACGCACGGTGTCACACCACTTGACGTTCAACCATCACACACTCTACACACACACACGCAAACGCACGCACACACACACACACACACACACACACACACGCAAACGCACGCACACACACACACACACACAGTAGTGCGTTATTGAATCCGACTTAATGAAGATAATAGTCCAACTTCCTGCCTGAGCAAGACATTGCAATTAGTCTCCATGACAACACAACATACCATCAGTTACACTTCAAACACACTGCAAGACAGAGAGACAGACAGACAGACTAACAACGCATGTGCTCATCTAGTTTCAACTTTGTCTTAAAAACATGCACATACCCGTGTATGCACACACACACACACACACACACACACACACACACACACACACACACACACACACACATCCACACACACACACACACACACACACACAGGTGAACTATTAATTAAACTCACCCTTCTCCAGGAGCCCCAAGACACCGGCCCCTAATACTACTCCTGTGTGTGTGTATGTGTGGTGTGTTTGTGTGTATGTGTATGTGTGTGTGTGTGTGTGTGTGTGTGTGTGTTAGTAGCAACCGGAATGTAGCATTGCTAGTTTCCTCTCAAGGCAGGGATCTATCGAGCTAAGCTACAGTATGTAACATCTCTCCCTGCCTCTCTTCCTGTTTGTCAGTCTGACTGACTGTACTACCTGTCTGCTGTACTACCTGTCTGTCTGTCTCTTTCCAGGTCAGTGTATTAGCAGTTAGCTTGTAGCCTGTCAGGCGATGCTAGCAGCAGCAGCTTCTTACTGCAGCCTCCGATAGCGTCATCGCTCTCCTACACCCCCTCCCTTCTGCTCCCCTCCTCCCCTCTCCTCTACGTCCCCTCCCCTCTCCTCTCCTCCCCTCGCATTCCCTCTCCTCCTCCCCTCCTCGCCCCCTCCTCGTCCCCTCCTCTCTCCTCTCCTCTTCGAGGAATGGATGGATGGATCGGTGTGGATGGGAGATAGAGGGATGAGGAGAGGAAGATAACAGATGAAGGGAGAGATCGAGGAGCAGAGACTGGTACTGCTGATGTGAACATGAGGTTAACCCAGGTCTGTCTCCCTCTGCTGGCCGCTGCGCACATAACTCCTCACTGCATTTCATTAAATTGTATTGATTGCATGGTTTACTGATCAAAGTAGTTGTTGTTTCCCCCAGGGCGTGTTAAATGTTTGGTTAGCTCATCTAAAGGATTACTAACTGCTGTCTGAGTTATTCCATCTCAAGGTGCAGTATAGGCTACTATGCTGTTAACCAGACGAATCTGACAGTTGGTCTCCCGTTCAGACAGATCCGACCGGGCCAGGGACGGGCCAATCACAACCATTTATCTAATCGGTGGTGGTTTTGATACATTGGCTGCGGAGAGGAGCGCCCTATGGTGCCGCGTCGTTGAGTCATTTTCATAAACAACCAAGATGGCTGCCGCTGATGTGTCACACGTTTCCTTGCCTTGATTGGGTCTGTGCCCGTTGATAACGGGCGCAATATATTAGGCCTATACAATACAAAGCAATATATTCATGTGTAAAGGACGTTGCAAAATCAATAACATTTACTGCTGGGGAGTGGTTGGTGTTTCGTTACCAACTAAAAATACAGAGATTTGATTTTACCAGGACAAGTTCAAGCTTTCTGTCAAAAACAAAAGAATACATTGGTTGTTCTTCGCGGATCTTCGCATATCTGCTGTACAAAGAGGTGTAATTAGAGCTTTAGGGTTAGACCACCAGTTGACCGGTTGGACATCATGGCTGTGTTGTCACTATTTTACCACTAGGATGCAGCAGATAGCAGCGTTCCTTCTGCTCCAGGTGGGTGTTGAGGTTTAGAGTCAAGCTCTCTGACACCAGAGAAGAGACCGCTAGACAGCAGTTAAATCAAGCCAGAAGCTGTAGTCTAGAGGTCTGTGAGTCCAAAACACTCCTCTTAAACTCTCGCTTTAGCCAGTTAGTTTTACAAGAACCCAGAGCCAGACCCAGAACTGTTTTCTGTAGCTGACACTCATGGAAAAACACGTTGATTCATTGGGGTGCTTTTTTAAAATCTGATTGTTTTTAAGGCAGTCTTTTTTAAATTCATTTTTGATATCATATTTTAGTACTAATTCCTCTGGTTATTTGTTATATTCCATTGTGATTATCTTTTTGCTGTTATTTATTTGCTTTGTCATTTTTTACCACGTGTTTTTTGGTCTGTACAAGGCCTCATTGTAAAGGGTCCTGGGACTCTATTGAGCTGTGTATAAATAAAGGTTATATGTATATATGTTCAATGATTAGCATAAATTTACATCATGAATGAATCACTTCAACTTTGTAAGCTTAACCACCTTGTCCGCTTGACAACTTTACATTTAATAACTATAATACAAAGTATATTATTATTAAGAATGGGGTCTATTTACACTGTAGCTGTGAAGTACACGCAGATACACAGACGGGAAATTATGCCAGGTCTTGTCTCCAAGGAGATGGAAGCAGTTGCTAAGATACTGTGACACTAGGATTTCTCCTTTACACACACACATGCACGCACGCATGCACACCCACACACACACACACCATTGTCACTGGAAATAACTTTAAGTGTCTGTTTGTTATTTTTCCATCAGGGATGGAGGTGAGCAAGTCCAACTTTTCCACAAAGATGTCTGTTTGGCTTAGTTCCACGTAGCTCATCCCTGCTTTCTGGAGCCATAATCACTTCTTGAATAAGCCCTAAATGTTGAAATCAGCCATTGTGTCACTTATCTTATGGACTCATGGTTCAACAGTTAGTTTAGTTAATGCTGACATTAAACAAACAACCGAAAATATGTAAGTCTTCTGAGTTCCAGCTCTGGCGAGCATTGGAGTATCTATAAGCTAGCTTTTTCAGCCTAATCGTAAACATAAAGCTAGTGAGTGGTACATTAGCTTGCTATGTACAGCTCCCTCTAGTGGAGAGGCTAGTTATTACCAGTAGAGGCAGACACAAAACAGGTACACATTTCTGCAATGACAAGAAGGGCAGTGTGTATGTGTGTGTCTGAAAAAATTGTTTGGCAAGGGCAGCAATGAGAGAGAGAGAGAGAGAATCAACAGAAAGAGAGAGAGGGTGGGAGGCAAAGAGGGGGAGAGAGAGAGAAAGAGGAGGCAGAGAGAGAGAGAGACTGAATATCAGGCAGGTTGTGTGGGGGGGAGCAGAAATATCCCCTGCACCACTGTGTGACTGGAAATTTAATAGATGAGAGAGCGAGAGAGAGGGAGAGGGAGGGAGAGAGAGAGAGAAGGGGGAGGGATGGAGGGAGAATGAGATGGAGAGGAGGGGGAGGGAAAGAGAGGGGGAAGTATAGAAGGAGGGGGAGTGAGCGGGATCGGGGGGAGAGGGAGACAGGGATAAGCACAGAGAAGTCATTGCTGTGCAGCTTCCAGTCAAACGCTAGCAAAAAATGCTAACTATGGGCGAGAGAGAGAGAGAGAGAGAATCCGAGCATGTGAATCATCCTTTCCTTTTACTGGTTGAACTAGAACTATTAAAATTTGTAGAACTATACTAGAACTAATGGAACTGTAAATGTGTGAACTATTACAACTAAAACCATTAGAATCCCATCATTACTGGATCTACAACTAATAGAAGTAGATCCACTAGAACTAGAACTACTACAGCTAGAAATACTACAACTACTAGAACCAGAACCAGCAGAGCTATCAGATAACCACTAGAACTTACTAGAAACATTAGAACCACAAACTACTACTACTAGAATTAGAAGAAGTAGAACTAGAAATGTTACAACTAGAACTAGAACTACAAGAAATAGAAATACTAGAACAACTAGAACTAGAAATACTAGAACTACTAATATTAGGAATATTAGAATGACTAGAAGTAGAACCACTTGAACACTGAAGAACAGAGAAAACGAGAGAGGAGAGAGGAGAGGAGACAGGGAGCAAGGAGAGGAGACAGGAGTGACAAGAGCTATGAGATGAGATCCAGGTATATATAATTCACCAGTTTAGAGAAAAGATTATTTAGAAGAAATGCAGATTCATAAAAAAAAAGAAAAGAACATGAGACCAAAACGAATTACTCAATAAATTAATTGAGTTAAATACTTAAATAAATGTGTTGTCAATTCACACAGTAACAACTATACGTGCAACAATTATGATTATTACATTAAAAATATTTAATTACAAGTATTCTACATTGTTGTTATTGCTATGAGGCATGCAAATTAAGTTTTCACACGCACGCAAACACACACACACACACACACACACACACACACACACACACACACACACACACACACACACACATACACACACGCAGAACGCGGTGCTCTACAAGCGCCCGTGGTTCAGAAGAGAATAAAAGGTGAAAGCTCTCCTCTCTCCCGAGCTTCCCGCGGTATCTGGGGGGGGTGTCTGGGGGTCCCAACACCCTCCAGCGACAACCGCTCCGTCATCTTCAGCAGCGATCATGCTCTCTTTAGTGAGATTCAGAGAGGAGGATGCGGAATGTGCGTAACGCCAAGCGCGCACTGCCCAGCAGGCGCCGTCGCGTTGGCTGCCTGCGCGCGTCTCCAAGGATGAAAGAGAGAAGAAGGTGCTCGGATGCAAGCCGCTCGTGAATGAAATAACGACCTCTCTCTCTCTCCCTCTCTCTCTCTCTCTCTCTCTCTCCCTCTCTCTCTCTCTCTCTCTCTCTCTCTCTCTCTCTCTCCTCCCTCTCTCTCTCTCCCTCTCTCCCTCTCCCTCTCTCTCTCTCCCTCTCTCCGGTTCTCCACATTTCTCCTTCACTCCTCGGCCGTGTTTGTGTCCGTTGTTGTTTTTTTCCCCCCTCCAACCCGTCGTCACTGCGTTGGCGCTGCGGATTACACCGAGACGGAGCACGGATAGCAGCACATTGATTCGAGGGAAGGGGAGACAGATAGCGATGCTGGAAAACTGAGGCGAGGAGGGGAGGAAAAAAAAAACCCCAGCTCCGTCCATCGAGACGTCCAGGTAACCTCCAATGGGGACGCAGAGGATGTTAGGGGGGGGAATGGCGGTCGTAATTATTGCCCTTTTTTCCTCCTCAGATTCACGTGTGAATGCAGAAAGCTGACATGACGGTGGCTTTCAACGCCGCACATATGTATTGGCCTTTTATTAGCCTGCATTGAGACACGGGGGCATGATACGGCGGGATATGGTGCCGTCGGCTTGCCGAATCGATCGTCGTCGAAATGTGATTGCTTATGTAAAGCCTCGCGGTCAAATGCGTTCCTGGAGACAGACGACGCTATTTTTTTTTGATGTTATCGGGGTGCAGGAGACGGGGGGGGGGGGGGGGGGGGGAGGCAAGCCATTTTGAGATGCTGCTGCTGCCTGTGCGGAAGGGGCCTGTTCAGGATGGACACGGCGTGCACTAGGTGCGCCGTAGTCGCAGCTGCATCCATGAATAGGCCGTTCTGTTATAGAGACACACTGCTACACCGACCACTGCAGCTCTGTATCCTCGTCTTCCTCAGACGCTCGAGGACAGGGTTTTTTTTTTCCTACCCATGGCAGATTGTCCCCCCCCCCCCACCAAAAAAAAATATATATATATATATTTATATAAATAAATAAATAAATAAATAAATAAATAGGCTAATACTTGTTAATGATTGAAAATCATGTTATCGTGTTATTTTGGGGGAAACAAAAGGAAAAGGGAAAGGACTTGGCACCCATTTTGAAGCTAACAGGTTTTTTTTTCCCTGCTGCTGGTGGATTGCGCCTCGCGCTCCCTGATTCCCACGTCCTGAATCCATTTGCTGTTGTCATAGTTACAGTACCCGACGTTGGCCTCCGCCGCACCTGTGTGTCTTTGTGTTGCGAATGTAAATACTTCAGTAGAAACATGTAAATACATCAGTGGATGTCTTGTAAATAAATCAGTAGACGCACGTAAATAGATCAGTTGATGAATGTAAATACAACACATACACGCTGATGCATCAGTAGATACACATCGGTTGGTCCATGTTTCTACATCAGTGGATAGATACATAAGTATACATTTATCTACATCACTGCATACGTCAGTAGATATATGTAAATACACCGTTGATACATATATGTACATCAGTAGATACATGACAATGTCAGTATATCAGACACTGTAGACACTGCAGCTCTATATCTGAGTGCTTTGTAGATGTATAACAATACATATAGATAACAATGTGGCTACAGCAGCTCTATACCGGAGTGTGATGTAGCACTTTTCTACACACAAATGTAAATACATCAGTAGATACGCAACAATGTAGATACATGAGCTCCACCACCTCTGTAGATACATAGCAATGTCAATACATCAGCAGATATGTACATAGCAATGGAAATACATCACTAGATGGATACATAACAATGTAGATACATCAGCTCTACCCGAATCTTCCCATGGATACATTATGTAAATGCCTCAGCATCCTAGCTGCTCTGCATATGCATAATGACAACACATCAGCTTTACCTGAGTGCTCTGTAGATACATAACAATGTATATGGATCAGCGCTTCTCGCTGTGTGGACCTAACAATGTCAGTGCATCAGCTACGGCTATACAGCGACACGGAGAAGAGGCACAGTTTTACCAAAACAAGCGTTTCTGGCTGAAGGAGAAGCGCAACGATCAGGCTGTTGGGACTCAAGCGAGTGTGATGGAAGCGAGCGAGATGGGAAAGAGTGTGTTGGACACGCCGGCCGCGCTGGACCCATTGGTCAGCAGCTTGCTGCTCATCTGTCTTTTCACGAATGGTCGCTTTCTCCCGCTTGGTCGATAATCAATATCTCCACGCTGTGATCGCCACAGACATCCAGATAGAGAGAGAGAGAGAGAGAGAGAGAGGACTCTGGACCAGCCTGTAGCCCACTCCTCATCCCCTCACTCCTCACCCCTCCATCCCCGGCCCACTCCTCACACCTCCACTCCCCACCTCCGCTCCGGACCGTCCACTCCTCACCCCTTCCACCCCCGGCCCACTCCTCACCCCTTCACTCCTAACCCCCTCCACTCCTCACCCATGACTCCTTACCCTTCACTCCTTACCCCTCCACATCTCACCCCTTCACTCCTCACCCCCTCCACTCCTCACCTATGACTCCTTACCCTCCACTCCTCACCCCTCCACATCTCACCCCTTCACTCCTAACCCCTCCACTCTTCACCCATGACTCCTTACCCTCCACTCCTCACCCCACCACATCTCACCCCTTCACTCCTCACCCCTCCACTCCTTACCCCAAGTCCTCTTCCCCAATGCTCACCCCTCCATCCTCACCCTTCCAGTCCTCACCCCTCCATCCTCACCCTTCCAGTCCTCACCCCTTCACTCCTCACTCCTCCACCCTTTGCTCTCAGGTTGTTACAGGTAGATTGCTGACCTTGGTGATCAAACCCAGAACCTTTGGGAGTTAAACACCCAAACACCAGCTTTTGTCAATCCACTGGTCAGCTCCCAAAATGGGTGTCGGTCCAGTTGGAGGTGGGTTGCGGCCAGACGTCACACAGAGCCATTGGAAAGCGCTTGAGTTTCGTTAAAGGATCGCCCTTTCCTGTGTCCTCCCAGAGTTTTCTGAGTGTGCAGTTCAGTCCCACAGACACACTGAAATTGTCTTTTGGGTGAAAGAGTGTAAGAACCCTTGTCTGGACTATACTCATGGTGCTCCTCCTCTGCACCTCCCTCTCCACAGGGGGAGAGAGAGGGAGAGGAGAATCCAGAAGGTCAATGAGGGTTTGCGGAAAGAGGGGTCGGAGGTCAGGGCTGCAGTCAAGGTCTCCTAATCACCACCTCCTCACAGCGTGATGAGGTGTGTGTGTATGTGGGTGTGTGTGTGTGCGCATGTGTGTGTTCATATGTGTCTGTGTATGTGTTTGTGTGTGTATGAACCAACACAACACTGGAGATGTGTGTGTAGGGGTCAGAGGTCATGTGGTGGGACACCACACCTCCAGTTTGGAAAGTACCAATCAGCATGCTTCAGGGGCAGGGTACTGTCTGGGAGGGGATTGTGATTGGAGGAGAGACTATCTGTGGGAACTTTGCAAAGAATCAATGGCAATGTTGATTTAGGATATTTATTTCACAACATAAACATGCAGTCATGCATTCTATTGTTTCTCTATCCCCAGAACGCCCTCGCTAGTAAGGCTTCTGAGGCCTTCTGGCATTCCCCAGGGCTTAAGATCTCAGGACTCAGAAGAAGATCAGTCCTGTGGACATCTTGTGGACGTCTCCTGGACGTGTGTCTAGCGTGCACAGTCTGTGGTCGTGAAGACAGACAGCCCTGTGTTACACTCAGACCAAGTCCACTTAGCAGCAATGTTATCGGGCTGTTTATGAACCATGATACCTAGGGAACAATTACATAGTCTGGTCTGTGTCTGTGTGTGTGTGAGAATGTGTGAATGTGATAGCATGTGTGTGTGTGTGTGTGTGTGTGTGTGTGTGTTAATGTGATCTGCTTTAAGATATTGAATAGTCAATCAGAGCCTTCAATCACGGGGGAATATTTGCTTTTGGTGGTTCTCCTGTGTTGCTAAATACTGCAGTAATACATGTTGATGCAATTATACTACACATGCTACTGCATTAATGCAACACATAGCACATGGACACAACAAAGACTACTCCTTTGGTACAACACATAATACCTCATTAACACAACACATAATACTGCATGCTTACAACACATAGGTGAGGATGGAGAGGGAGGAGGGAGGGAGGAGGCGAAGAGAAGGGAGTAGGGGAGGAGAGGAGGATGGGAAGAGAGTAGAGGGGAAATGAGGGGCGAGAGAGGGGATAAGCAGAGAATGAGAGGAGGGGAGGAGGAATGAGAGAGGATAGCATGAGAGGAGGGGTGAGAAGGAGAGATGAGGACGGGGAGAGGAGAGGAGGAGAGAAGGGGGGAGGGTGAGGAGATGAGGGGGGAGAGGATAGAGGAGGGGGGGAGGAAGGGAAGGGAGACGCAGGCCAGTCAGCCACAAGATGGTGAGTGAGCCGGTTGTCATAGCGACGGTGTTTCTAGGAGCGCATGCTGCACAGGAGGAGACAGAGTGTAGAACTACACTATATAGAACCAACTATGTTATATAGAAGCCTCTTATAGCGCCATTATATATATGTGACCGTGTTATATAGAACTGCAGTCTAGAAACGCTGTATAGAAGCAGCCATGTTACGTATGTGTTACAGAACCACATTATATTGAACCCTATAAGGGAGAATTGTGTTATAGAACGTCTCATATAGAACCCTGTTATATAGAACTGTGATGTTATGTAACTGACGTCCGTCACAAACTGAATCGTACCAACTGTCAGCTGACTCACCAGCAAGGCCATAGGCACCATGGGGGATGTAGTCTGTAGGCTGTAGTTGCTGGTCTTGATTCTCTGGTCTCTGATCTCTGGTCTGTAGTCTATAGACCCTGGCCTTTGGCTTCTAGCTGCTGGTTTCTGGGCTCTAGTCTCTGGTCTCTAGACTCTCTGGTCTCTAGACTCTCTGGTCTCCGGTCTACTTTTTCTGGTCGCTGGTATGTAGTCATACTGAGTTCTGGCTGCAGGACGAGGAGAGAACCAGGATGATCATCTGAGGCTGTAACTCAATTCAGAGTTTAATGACCACGCAGCCAACGCTGGTGGTGAAATGTTCTTGCTGTACATCAGCTCAAAACCAAACAAGATTAAAGACCACATGTAACTGAATTAGGATGGCAAACGTGTGCTCAAGTAAATGAGTACTCAGCAAGCAAACCATAAACGAATATGAAAATATTGTAATTGAAAATCGCTTTGGGCTCATGTTTCCAACGACAACAGCTCATAAGTACAATATATATTCAGTTTATATGTATTTTGGCACAGTTTGGAAGTTGGATATATCATGAAATGGTTGATAATTTTGTGTGTGTGATAAATAATTGCCAGGACCACTTTATCCAATACGGCAACTCTGGTTACAAAGTAGACAGAGACACAAGAACAGTTCTTATCGTTGTTTATAAAGGTATCGAACGAATGGTTTCTTTACAGAATACAGAAAGATGCAAATGCTTATTCTCCAACTATGCAACAAACAGGTCAATTACTCACTCCCCCTAGCGGATGCATCACACACACAGGATATCAGAAAACCAGCTCGCAAAACACACGAAAGTCACAGCAGCGAATGAACACAATTCAAATGAACACAGACGACGTACAACGTCTGCGCCCGTGTACGCAACACAGAAGTCCACCCTCAGTCGTAACCCGCTTTCCTCCTGAGCGTGTTCGCTGCTAAATGAGCGTGATGCGGCCGCAACGTCTGGGGTTAACCTGACCCCTGACCCCTGACCCCTGACCCTTCGTCTGAACTCCCACTTCTCCGGACCCCCCGGGTGGGCGAAGATCCGCGTCGGTACTCACATAGACACAGCGATCTACACGGAGCGAGGAAAAGAGGACGCGGGTTGGAAACATCTTCCCAACCTGCGTCCTGTGTTCCAGCCCGTTGGGGCCTCGGGGACTAATGCAGACAACAGTTTGTGAGATTGGTGCAGTATTGAGCCACAACGCGGTCGCCAGAGTCCGCTTCAACGGGCTGCAATGTAATGCTTTTGGGGCAAGAGGTTCCCCATCAATGTACATCCTGGAAAGAGTACTTGTGTGTTTGCGGCTGACAGGCTCTGGTTATAGTCTTTCATTGTGGAAGAAGATCCCCACGGAGAAAAAAATACTTGTTTTTTGGTGAAGCGAGGTAGCTTTGCTTTACCGTTCACTTGATCACGCTCTGTTTGTTATTGTGTCCCAACCAAGTCTTGCTCAATGAGAGATCTGAAATAGCTGTTTGGATAAGTGTATCCCGCTAGCTCTACAGCAGTAAAAAGCAGGTAAAAAAAACAGTTTTGGCCAGTGGAAATCCAGTGTTGGTGTAACACACATAGACTGTATAAAATTCAGGTTAAAGCGACTCCCAGGTTAACATGCGTACGCTGGCGAAAAAAACCCAACCCAAAAAACACACCTGCAAACTCGTTGAGATTTGGGCCATGTATTCAATTCCTTTAAAAAAAATATATATTTATTGAATTTCTAAGCTGAATACGGTAGACATAGCGCAGCACCTGTATCTCTAGGAAGGGCAGTGCGTATTGTATGGAAATGTATGTAGATGGACGAAGGTGTACTGAATCGAAATGTCCGTAGTGCCGGGAGAAGGAATTGTTTCCAGCGCCAGTGCCTTGTGTGTGTGAGGTGCACTGAGGTGCGTGTGCACGGTGCCGATGTGTGTGTCCATGGATGTGCGCGTGCACGGTGCCGATGTGCACGTGCACGGTGCTGAGGTGCATGTGCACGCAGCTTTTTTTTTTGTGTCAGTGTTAGTGCAAATACAGGTTTTTTTTTGTTGTGTAGATTTTTGTCTTTTCTGCTTTCTGCATTTAGCATGAAGCCACACACGAGCAAATGCTACAGTATCATTGTGCGTTTTTTATTCTTCTAAGGCGGAACGCTATTTTGGCGTCAGTAATTTTCCACAATATTTCTGCAATGACAACAACGTCAGTGTAGAAGTGAGGGGGTGTGCCGTGAGGGGCACTGATGATATATGTGTTTTTGAAATGAAGCGAACAGCATTTTAGGCGGCCAACGTAGTTTGTAATTAAAATGCTTGATGCATGTAGGTGAAGCAGTGATGCCAGTTTCTATAGTATACTAATATACCCCTTCTCTCTCTGTCTGCCTGTCTGTCTGCCTCTGTGCCTGTCTGTCCACCTGTCTCTCTCCCTGACGTCCAGGAACATCCCCCCCGTCAACAAGACCCCCCCACCCCTTCCCTAAAATCCCCAAATGGTTTCTATCTTAACGACGGTTGCCATGGGAACAGAAGACATGTAGAGGGCAAGTGGTCCAGGAACCTGTTCATCACGTAGAGGCCCACCCCCCCCCCCCCCTCCCCCCCCCCTCCCCCCCCCCCTCCCCTCCCCTCCCCCTCCCCACCCCCACCCCCGTGACTGTAAACATCTGGTTTCCTTGGTAACCGGGGGGACTTTTCCCGACTTTTCATAGTGAAAGGGGTGTGGGTCATGCCTCAGTTGCCATGCGTGTTGCCATGGTGACCAGGCCCTGTGGCCCCTCCCCCCTCCTCCTGTGGTTGGTCCAGCTCTTACTGTGGTTCCACCACTATGGACCTCAGCTGGCTGCCGGAGCCCCCCCATGCCCCTCCCCCTGCACCTGCTCTAATCAGGCCAGTCGGGTCATCTGTACCAGGAAGACCTTAGACCAGGTGCCCGAGAGCATCTCTGAGAACACACGATACCTCAACCTCCAGGAGAACTCCATTCAGGTACGCCACCAATCCATCAGTTATCTGTTGCATGGCCCATGTGTTGTGTTGTAGTAGAATAGTACACTTTCTGAATTTCTGCAATGGCGTGTAATATATCCACATGATATTTGATGATGACTCGATGATGACATGGAGACATGACGATGACGCAATGATGTAATGATGATGTATTGTGTTTGTGTGGACTCGTCAGGTGATCAAGTCGGATACGTTCAAACACCTGCGTCACCTGGAGATCCTCCAGCTCTCCAAGAACCACATCCGGCAGATCGAGGTGGGGGCGTTCAACGGCCTCCCCAACCTCAACACCCTGGAGCTCTTCGACAACCGGCTGACCGTGGTGCCCTCGCAGGCCTTCGAGTACCTGAGCAAGCTGCGGGAGCTCTGGCTGAGGAACAACCCCATCGAGACGCTGCCCGCTTTCGCCTTCCACCGAGTCCCGTCTCTGCGTCGCCTGGACCTGGGGGAACTCAGGAAGCTGGACTTCATCTCGGAGGCGGCCTTCGAAGGGTTGGTCAACCTGCGGTTCCTCAACCTGGGCATGTGCGGCCTGAAGGACATCCCCAACCTGACGCCGCTGGTCCGCCTGGAGGAACTGGAGCTGTCGGGGAACCAGCTGGGCATCGTGCGACCCGGCTCCTTCCAGGGGCTGGTGTCGCTGCGCAAGCTGTGGCTCATGCACTCCAGGGTGTCTGTGATCGAACGCAACGCCTTCGACGACCTGAAGAACCTGGAGGAGCTCAACCTGTCCCACAACTCCCTGCACTCGCTGCCCCACGACCTCTTCACGCCGCTGCACCAGCTGGAGCGGGTGCACCTCAACCACAACCCCTGGGTGTGTAACTGCGACGTGCTGTGGCTCAGCTGGTGGCTGAAGGAGACGGTTCCCAGCAACACCACCTGCTGTGCCCGCTGCCATGCGCCCCCGGGGCTGAAGGGCCGCTACATCGGCGAGCTGGACCAGAGCCATTTCACCTGCTACGCCCCCGTCATCGTGGAGGCTCCGACCGACCTCAACGTCACGGAGGGCATGGCCGCCGAGCTCAAGTGTCGCACGGGGACATCCATGACCTCCGTCAACTGGCTGACACCCAACGGCACCCTCATGACTCACGGCTCCTACCGCGTCCGCATCTCGGTGCTCCATGACGGCACGCTGAACTTCACCAACGTCACTGTGCAGGACACGGGCCAGTACACCTGCATGGTGACCAACTCGGCGGGGAACACCACCGCCACGGCCGTGCTCAACGTGTCGGCGTCGGACCCCAGCAACAGCTACAGCTACTTCACCACCGTCACCGTGGAGTCGGTGGAGACGGTGCAGGAGGAGAACTCGGCCAGGCAGTACATCAACGAGACCCTCATCGAGTTCCCCGGTCCGACCATCCAGGGAGGGCTGATGGAGGGGGTGACCATCTCCCCCTCGCTCTCCTCGCTCTCCTCCCTCTCCCCGCGGGCCAACAGAGCCACGGAGAAGGCCGTGACGGTGCCACACTTCATGGAGGTCACCAACATCCCGGGTCTCGACGACGTCATGAAAACCACCAAGATCATCATCGGCTGCTTCGTGGCCATCACCTTCATGGCGGCGGTGATGCTGGTGGTGTTCTACAAGCTGAGGAAGCAGCACCAGCTGCACAAGCACCACGGGCCGGCACGAGCCATCGAGATCATCAATGTGGAGGACGAGATCGGCGCCGGCACAGGCAGCGGCATCTCCGGCGGGTCGACCATGCACTCGGGTGGGGGCGGCGGCGACGGAACCCTTAGGATCCACCACCCAGAGATAGTCAACCTTCCCAACGTGGGACGCTCGGACACGCTCAACCACTACTACAAGACGCATCACTTCAACAACAACGTGATGGGCCTGAGCATCGGCGGCGACGGCGTGGGACACGGAGGCATCCTCAGCAGCAAGAACAACCAGCAGATCCAGGAGATCCCCATCTCCTGCACCTCGGTGCCCATCTCCACCTCCAACCTGCTCAACACCTCTGGTAACGGCACCAACCCCAGCGCCATGTCCCTGCCCATGCCCACCATGGGCCTCCACGGCTCCATCAAGGGCTTCATGGCCCAGAACCAGAACCCCCAGATGGAACCGCTGCTATTCAAGGGGAACTCCAAGGAGAACGTCCAGGAGACTCAGATCTAGAAGAGATGGAACGAGACGGCTAGATGGAGAAAGAGTGCGAGAGAGAGTGCGAGAGAGACAGAGACGGAGCCAGAGAGAGGGGAGCTGGAGTGGAACACAGAGAGGGGTTTGATGCTGTGTTGGAGAATCATTGACATCACACCAAGAGAGGAGAGACGCTGCAATACTCAAACACACAGACTGCTCAGTGTCCCCACAAACTGTCACAACGGCCCCTTTGTGTTTGTAGTGAAGCTAGTGGCTGTGGAGCTAACGGGACTTTGCTAAAATGTAAATCTGTGCCAAAGCAACTGTCTCAGTTGTACTCTGATAGGGAACATAGCCTTTCCTGTAGCTCCCTGTGTTTAATATTGGCCAGCCCAGACGAAAGACACTCTCCCCAGAGACACTAAGGACATTAGGGTACAATATTGTAGAGAAACTTCTCTTCTCAAGCCCCAATCTGTCTCAAACTCACCCGGTAGGCTCCATGTTCATGGTAATTATGACGTCATAACAGAAGGACAGGCGGGTACAACCTACTGTGAAAAATACACAAATTATATAAATATATTTTCATTTGAATATGTAACATTGCAGGCTCCAATGCAGAGATATTTTGGGGTGGACGTAAGCTGGTATTGTTTGTTTCTTTGTGACTAAGCAGGGGCGGCGAGAGGGACGGGAGAATATATGAAACATGTTTTGAGTTTGGCTACTTCTCAGAAACATAAGGGCTCAATCGCAACACTCATGGTGAATCTTTGAATTGGCTTTGTGACATGAACTCCATTTAGGTTGTAGGACCGTAAAAACGCAAATCTCTGTTTGACAAACTTTTGTCTGTTGCTTCAGCTGTAGTCATCACAAACTTTTTGTGTTCTGAGAGTATATTATGTATTTTGTAAAAGCCAGCTTCTTGGTTTTGGAAATGAAAGCTCGGATCCTTCAAAGCCAGCAACTGAAAAAGTTAAAATGATGTTTGGCAAGCGAACGCCGCGAGGTCATGTGACGCAGTGACCTGTATGGCCAGAGAAAGTGGTGACAGTGCGTTATTGAATCTGACCAGTAGGCAGAACTTTGCTTTTTGAAAGAAATGTGATCTCTTTGCTGTCATAGGATGGACCAGCAGTATTCAAGGAAGGATGTGACGTCCATATTTGGTCGACTGGATTGAACGAATGGAAATGTACAGTATAATAATAATAGTAATGTTTGGTTGTACCACAATTGTAAGATTCACATTTTTACAGTGTAACTTTCATATGTTAAAAAAGACCATTTACGCTTCTTGCGTTCCCGCGATGTATTCCTTTATTTTGGTTAGTTTGATATAATGTGTTTAGTTGTCTAGCCATGTATCATTACGTGTGAAATAAATCAATCATATATTGGGTGGTGGTGTGTGGTACTGGGAGGACGCTGCTGCCCTTAACTCAGAGGAGTAAAGAGTCACTGGAGATGTTTAGACTTAAGGAAGAGATGGAAATGTCAGAGCCTTAAGGCATGTATGATGTAAGGATTTCTCGAAGAGATGTGTGTGTGTGTGTGTGTATATATACAACATATATATAAAGTATATATACTACTAGTATTTATGATATGTGAATATGTAGGAGTGTATGTGTGTATGATATTTGGATATATAGGAGTGTATATGTATGGAGGATATCTGAATATGTATCCGCGTTTACGTATGTATGATATCTGGAAATATAGGAGCCTTTATATATGTATGATATCTGTTTATATAGGACCATATACGTATGTATGATAGCTTGATATATGACTGTATACGTATGCATGATGTCTGGATCTGTAGGAGCCTATACATATCCAGGGACTGCGTCATCGTGTTATTATGGTCTGTCTCTGCAGTAATGATCCCTTTCAGTGGCAGGATTTACATCCCAGAATTACCATGGTGACGGTGAAGGCTGTGAGTAATAGCGTTTAAA
Source organism: Urophycis tenuis (assembly GCA_036785325.1). Classification (NCBI taxonomy): domain Eukaryota; kingdom Metazoa; phylum Chordata; class Actinopteri; order Gadiformes; family Phycidae; genus Urophycis; species Urophycis tenuis. The sequence goes on from JAXIVH010000027.1 coordinate 3,232,551, forward strand.
GTGTTGTCCTCTGTTTGCTAACCACTGGTCAGACACGATGTCACCTGGCACCGAACTAACCACTGACACACCTGCCTGTTCCCCTCTAGGTCCTCGGAAAACACTAAACTGTTGAATTTAGATTGGGGTTAGGATTTGGGTGGAGCGGGTTAGGATTTGGGTGGAGTTGGTTAGGGTTAAGGTGGTTAGGATTGGGGTTAGGATTTGGGTGGAGTTGGTTAGGGTTAAGGTGGTTAGGACTAGGGTGGAGAGGATTAGGGTTGTTAGGGTGGAGTGTGCTACGGTTTGCGTTGGTTAGTTAGTGTTTAGTTATATGATTTATGTGCAGGAGGTTGATGTAAATCGAAAGGATAAAGTTCTGACAGTTTCTCTGGTCTTGTGTCTTCAAGAGATGTGTTGATGTCTCTTATTTCTTGGTAACTGGAGACAGAAAGCCGCACTATGGACGCTAATTCTCCATTACGTTTGGCACTGGCGAGTTTACTCCTATTAAAAATCTGTAAAGTAAATATGTAAAAACACGGACTCACGCACACACACACACACACACAGGTGTGTTGAGGTTAGATGTAAGACAGGTTCAGGTGTCCGTGTGAAGTCAGAACACACGGTCAGCTGAATAACAAACACGAACCCGTGCGAGTACACTCTTCATCGTGCTCTTCATCGCTCGGTGGTGTTTCCATGGTTTCTGCCCTAGCAGTAGTAATGCTTTCAGGAAGACATACATAGAGGAGCCAACAGAAAGAGGACCTCTGTGGGAACATCTAGTTATGAGAGTTACGATGAATGTGAAGGCAGGAGGCTTCAGGAAGTGGACTCCAGTGTCTTGAGAGAGAGAGACTTTACAGGGCGAGAGAGAGACACAGAGAGAGGGAGAGGGAGAGAGGCTACCACATTGAGATGACCAAGCAACCTAATGGTCTTCAGAAGTAAGCTGTGATGACCTCCACAACAAGATAGACATAATTTAACGAGAGAAGAAGACCAGATGAGGACCTTATCACTGTGTGTGTGTGTATATATGTGTGGTTATCACACATCCTGTTTATAGCGAAGGAAGGGAACTTTGAGTTGTCTTTGTGGTTTAAAATATCTTTCGACAGCCGGCTCCCAAATTAGTCTAAAAATACTCCAACGATGTACTGGAGGCTGTGTGTGTGTGGGTGTGTGTGTCTCTGTGTGTGTGCTCATTTATTATGCATCATAACTATTTCAGACGTTTAAGACTGGGCCATAGATCTAGAAACCAGGTTATGACCCGCGTTTAGGTTTAAGTTCACGTTAAATGTACGTTTCTATATATGGTTAGCTAGCATGCTATGCTACCTTAGCATGCATATATCTCTTTATGGTTAATTAGCACGCTTTTTATGCAACCTTAGCATCCATATAGCTGTATATGGTTAACTAGCACACTATGCTGCATTAGCCTGCATGTGTCTCCTTATGGTTAGGATAAGGAGAAGAAGAGGAGGAGATAATGAGGAGGAGAGGAGGAGGAGTGGCAGAGAGAAGCAGGAAGAGAGAGGAGGAGAACAAGAAGAGAGGGAGAGGGAAGAAGATGAGAAAGGAGAGGGGGAGAGGGGTACAGGGGAAGAGTGAGGAGGTGATGGTTGTCATGCAGGAAGCAGTGTGGATGGGAACAGCGATGCCATTCACACATGGACGTGTCTCGCATGGACAACACCTGCTACACCCCAACACCTGACTCCCTCCATCACCTGCTCCACCGCTACACCCCAACACCTGACTCCCTCCATCACCTGCTCCACCGCTACACCCCAACACCTGACTCCCTCCGTCACCTGCTCCACCGCTACACCCCAACACCTGACTCCCTCCATCACCTGCTCCACCGCTACACCCCAACACCTGACTCCCTCCATCACCTGCTCCACCGCTAACACCCCAACACCTGACTCCCTCCGTCACCTGCTCCACCGCTACACCCCAACACCTGACTCCCTCCGTCACCTGCTCCACCGCTACACCCCAACACCTGACTCCCTCCGTCACCTGCTCCACCGCTACACCCCAACACCTGACTCCCTCCTTCACCTGCTCCACCGCTAACACCCCAACACCTGACTCCCTCCATCACCTGCTCCACCGCTACACCCCAACACCTGACTCCCTCCTTCACCTGCTCCACCGCTACACCCCAACACCTGACTCCCTCCGTCACCTGCTCCACCGCTACACCCCAACACCTGACTCCCTCCTTCACCTGCTCCACCGCTACACCCCAACACCTGACTCCCTCCGTCACCTGCTCCACCGCTACACCCCAACACCTGACTCCCTCCGTCACCTGCTCCACCGCTACACCCCAACACCTGACTCCCTCCGTCACCTGCTCCACCGCTACACCCCAACACCTGACTCCCTCCGTCACCTGCTCCACCGCTACACCCCAACACCTGACTCCCTCCTTCACCTGCTCCACCGCTACACCCCAACACCTGACTCCCTCCGTCACCTGGTCCACCGCTACACCCCAACACCTGACTCCCTCCGTCACCTGCTCCACCGCTACACCCCAACACCTGACTCCCTCCTTCACCTGCTCCACCGCTACACCCCAACACCTGACTCCCTCCGTCACCTGCTCCACCGCTACACCCCAACACCTGACTCCCTCCGTCACCTGCTCCACCGCTACACCCCAACACCTGACTCACCCTGCCACCTGCTGCACCTAACTCCCCGACACACTGACTCCACCCTCTCACCACCTATGCCATCCTCCCCGCCTCATCCTACCCACCCAACCCTACCATCTTCCACCTACTATCTCCTCCTCCTCCTCGCTCCTCTCCTCCTGGTCTCCTCCTCCTCCTCGCCTCCTCCTCTCTGCTCTCCCTCCTCCAGATCTCTGAGCTCCGCAGGAAACCAGGAGAGAATGAGAGAGGAGAGGAGAGGAGGGGTGTGTCCCTTCTGTGAGCTAGCATTAGCATTAGCATTGTTCACACACCCTCCAGAAGAAACCTCTCCCCCCTCTCTCTTTCTTTCTCTCTTTCTCTTGCTCTCTCTCTCTCTCTCTCTCTCTCTCTCTCTCTCTCTCTCTCTCTCTCTCTCTCTCTCTCTCTCTCTCTCTCTCTCTCTCTCCGTTACTCGCTTGCCCGCCTGCGTCCTCTCTTCCCTGTTCCTGCTGCAGTGTTGCTATAGCAACTGTGAAATGTAGAAATACCTCTGTCCTTTAGAGAAACAGAGGAGAGGAGAGGAAGAGAGGAAGGGAGAGGAGAGGAGAGGAGTGAGAGAGGGAGAGAGAGAGAGAAAGAGAGGGAGAGAGAGATGGAGAGGTGGTGTGTGAAAGATGGAGCATCGTAGAGACTGTTAATTAAAACGCAGGCCAAGTGTCTGCATCGCACACACACACAGACACACACACACACACACACACACACACACACACACACACACACACACACTTAGTTCTAATCAGTTGACAAGATACAACGTTTAAGTTGGGAGTGAAGGTGTGTGTGTGTGTGTATGTGTATTTGTGAGAGAGAGAGAGTGTGTGTGGGGTATGTGTGTGTGTGAGACAGAGAGAGTGTGTGTGGGGGGGATCCATGTGTTCTGGATGTCTCCATTTGTAGTGAGGCTGCTGTTTCCATGACAACGCCCATCTTAAAATAGCACCGCACTCTCTCTTTCTCTCTCTCTCTTTCTCTCTCTGTCTCTCTTTCCCTCTCCCCCTCCCCCTCCCCTGCCAACATGCATCAGCCTCTGCGTTGCCATGACGACCACTGCGAAAATCACTGCAATTATTTCAACAAAGAAAAAAACACAACAGCAACCAGAGGGAGAGAGAGGAATAGACAGACAGACAGACAGAGAGAGAGAGAGAGAGAGAGAGAGAGAGAGAGAGAGAGAGAGAGAGAGAGAGAGAGAGAGAGAGATGGGAGAGATAGAAGGCCAGGGAAAAGACATCTCTATTTGTGTGTATGTTTCTGTGTGTGTGTGTGTGTGTGTGTGTGTGTGTGTGTGTGTGTGTGTGTGTGTGTGTGTGTGCGTGTGTGTGCATGCGTGCGTGCGTGTGTTAATATGACGTACTGAAAGTACAAAACCACTCAGTACTACGGTCATTTCCGTGCAGTATGCCAGTACTTTGTTTATAGTATTGCAGTACTTTGCCAGTGGCACTTGTGTTTGTGGACGTGTCTCTCTGTCTGCCCCCCAGGTACCGCCCCTCTGCTTCTGATTGGACCACCTGGCCTCCAATCCAAATGACCTGCCTATAAAAGGCCACAATCCCAGGAAGTTCTCTTCAGAAGAGCTTCATTGGCATGGAAAATAGACGTGGAAACTGCTAAAGCAGTTTAAAAATGCAAATGCAAATGGCCAAAGTACTAAAAAAGTACAAAGTGGAATATAGAGTCCAAGAACAATTAAACAAAAATAATATCTCTCAAAAAGCGACATGTGCCATGCTATATTAAGCCGGCCAACAATTAAATCGAACGCTACTGGACTTAGATTTGTCTGTGAAGACGTTTCGCCTCTTATCCAAGCGGCTTCATCAGTTCGCAACGCATCAGTCTGACTAGTCTGACTCGTCTGACTAGTGAGGACTAGTCAGACTGATGCGTTACGAACTGATGAAGCCGCTTGGATAAGAGGCGAAACGTCTTCACAGACAAATCTAAGTCCAGTTGCGTTCGATTTAATTGTTGGCCGGATTAAACATGACCTGGATGAATGAGAACATTCATAGACCTGCTATATTAAGGTGACCAGATTTCTGATATGAAAAATTGGGACATTTGTAGTACAAAATGTCTGATAATTTTTTTTTTAACGAAAAGGACATATTTATGTTTTCTCTTTTGGTTAATTACTGTAGGAAATGATTGTGCCCAGTTGTTTAACTATGATGTGTTTTATACTTTGATCAACCAACCAAAAACAAACCAAAGTCACGACAGGAATACAGAATCGTTGTCTATTGCATTGATAGCCTACTGTACGTGATCAGTCGTGCCTGCTTATGGTATCAAGTCAATCGATAGACCCCCATGTACGGAGGTCCCCACACAATCCCCCCTGTCAGATACAATACTCGTTAGCAAGTGAGAACCTCGGCCATTTCAAAATCGATTCATACATCCAAAACAATTTATAAGCTATTTCTATAATCTATATTTAATCTATCATGGCGACAGCTCCAGCCGGGGACAGGGTGCCCAAAAATGTGAGTAGGGTGCCATCGTGTCGCCCTACGCTGTGTGGTTAGGGTGCTTCCTGTCTGCTCAGGGCGGACGCTGGGCTGGGCCGGCCTAGGAGGGAGGTGGGGGTGCAGTAAGTTGAGGTGAGTCTCAAGTGTGAGACGTGATCTGTTTTGCTTTCAGGTTATTTCCCTCCCAGCTCCATGCTCCCTCATCCCTTATCCTCAGCTTTGAGTCAAACGCTACCTCCCGATAAATGTGTTTTTTTGTTTTTGTTTTTTTTTTGCTTTTCGGCGCAGTCTGACGCTGCTCCGGCTGATCCACGGACACAAGCACCAGAGGAGGGGGGAAAAACCATGACAAGAGTCCAGAGCAGGGGAGAAAGACCCACAGCAGTCTGTGCAGCACGGCGGCTTGTGACTTGATGGACAGGACATCATTATTAATTTACGTTTACACAACACTGATTTATTTATGTACAGTCTAGTGTAGTACACTGGGGAGAGTGTGTTTGTATGTGTGTGTGTGTGTGTGTGTGTGTGTGTATGTGTGTGTGTGTGTGTGGCTGACTGCTGTTTAAACCAGACATCAGTCACACACACACACACACACAAACACACTACACACCCTTTTTTGTAATTCATAGTAAACGGACACATCAGCCACGTGAACATGGCGTGCAGTTTCACAAACAGTGAAATGGACTATTTTCCACATCATTTTCCATATTTTCTGACCATGGTGTCTGTGGCATCAACTTGACATCCGTATCATAGACACCAAAGTGTTGACAGCGTGGTGGTCAGAGATGAACAGAGAGAAATGCACTGGTAAGTAGGAAAGTAGGCAGGAGTCATTTCAGCCGGATTTCAAATATTGTTGACTGTTTTGGTCCATATGACGATAAATGGATATTCTATTATTATCAAACCGATTCAGTTATTGTTGGAATTATTTAATGTTGACACATTAACTCTTGGAGGTCAATTTGAATTCATTTCAGAGTCAATCCATTCACACTGAGAGCAACATCATGCATTTTGATCTGCAAGGCAGACAAGAGATCATGGCAGCCATTTATTTGCTACCATGATCTTATTTATTTTTGGATTACCATACTTTTTTTTTTTATTGTATGGCAAAATATCATCTCAAAACGTTGTGGGGGGGACATGTCCCAGCCTCCCCAAACAGCGCCAATGATCTGAAGCAACGCAACACTTCAGTTGAAGTATTGCGGCACTTTGAGTCACGTAGTCACTTCAAAGACACCCTGCGTCTGGATGGATGCGTGTTTGTGTGTGTGTGTGTGTGTGTGTGTGTGTGTGCGTGTGTGTGTGTGTGTGAGAGAGAGAGAGGGGTGTGTGTGTGTTTAGTCGGTGGTCTAGTGATGTCACTGCTGTGTGTATCTCTTAATCCGCTCTGGTGGTAACACATACTTAGAGCGTGCTGACTCCAGACCACCGGTACTACTACTGCTGGACCTGTAATTCACACACACACACACACACACACACACACACACACACACACACACACACACACACACACACACACACACACACATACACACACACACACACACCTGTGTGTGCGTGTGTGTGTGTGTGAACTAAAAGTC
>JAXIVH010000027.1:3244345-3289345 GCA_036785325.1 Urophycis tenuis
TGAGTTCTACCAGGAGTATGATGGGTAATAGCTGCGGTCGACTAGCCTGTTTGACTGAGGAAGGTTCCTTGCTGAGTGAAATTATGGTTCCACCACGGCAGACCAATGTCCATAATGTCTGCTGTCGCATGATGATGTAACCTGTTGTAAGTGCAGGTCAGGATTCTCTCAGCACCGTGAGTGTCTTTCCCTATGTCCTCATGAATTCTCCTTTACATCTGGAACAACGTGCCTATTCTACCAGGAGCACAATAGGTAATGTAGTATTTATATGAAAACCTGCCTGTTCTACCAGGAGTACAATGGGTAATGTGGTCTCAATACAACAACCTCCCTGTTCTAATAGGAGCATTATGGGTATTGTAGTCTTTAAACAACAACCTGCCTGTTCTACCAGGGTGATGGTGGGTAATGTAGTTTTTAACCAACAATCTGTCTGTGCTACCAGGATGGAGGAGCATGATGGGTAATGTAGTCTTTATGAATCAACCTGCCTGTTGTACCACAAACATGATGGGGGTAGTCTTTATAAAACAATTGTAAAGACCATTAATTAACACCCATAACCATAATTCTTGGTCTGTAGTTCCTTCTCCCTGGAGATGTACTACCGGAACGACTCGGGTGTGAACCCCTACCCCACACCGATACCAGGGTGTAATGGGGTCACCGCGTGCCCCCTGACCCTGTTCCTGGAACTGGTCCGAGAGGTGCTGGTGGACGATGTTGACGGCGAGTGTGGAGTCAAGCCTCGATGGGCCAGTGCTGGTATACCATCCATTCACACACACACACACACACACACGCACACGCACACGCACGCACACGCACACACACACACACACACTCAGACACACACACACACACACACACAAACACGCAGACACACACACACACACACACGCAGACACACACACACGCACACACACACACACACACACACACGAACACACAGACACACACACACACACGCAGACACACACACACATGGCACACACACACACACATATACACAGACACACGCACACATATACACACAGTACACAGCAGAAGGTTTTAGTAAGGCCCTCATACAGAGCAGAACATTCTAGAACTGACCTCATACATAGCAGAACTTCAGTACTGGCTTCATACACACGTAGAACCTTCTAGTACTGAACTTATACACAGCAGAACATTCCAGCACTGAACTCATACACAACAGAAGGTTCTAGTACTGAACAAAATACTTTATTTCAGGCAAAGGTTGTGTCTGTAACATAGTAAAGTTTATTTCAGGATACTGACATATCTTTTACCTAATAAACTGCTTACAGGTTTCGGCCATATCACTTACATAATTAAGGGTTTATTTCAGGTTGTGGTCATATCACTTACATAATATACGGTTTACTTCAGGTTACGGGCATATCAGTAACATAACAAATGGTTTACTTCAGGTTATGGTCATGTCACGAGCATAACAAACGGTTTATTTCAGGCATGTCGACGGCTCTTGCAGTGGCGGTGGGTATCCTCGTGGTGGCACTGTTGGTCAGCATCGGAGTGGCCGTCTACAGAAGACCTGAACGCTGCTGAGTGTGTCTTTGTGTGCGTGTGCGTGTGTGCGTGTGCGTGTGCGTGTGTGTGTGTGTGTGTGAGAAGAAGGTAACTGTTTAATCTGTGTCTGGATTTCAGATTTTTTCTATTGGATATGACCTTGAGTTCTTCATTATACTCTAACCGTGTTTTATAAGACATCATGATATATGTAAATGTAAATGTACTTTACTTATACAGCCCTTTACAACAATCCTTTCGGTGTACCAAAGTGCTTGATATGTGCAAGTTCATGAAGTTATATTTTAGCTTTAGCTATGAATAAATATTGATTTCCAAAACTTTGATGGTTGATATATTTTATTTGGATTTCCTGACAGGAGGAATTATATTAATTCTTTCTGTTATGTGATTCTTTTGCTTCCTGTGTAAACTACATCCCGTAACCTCCGCGCACTTCCTGCGACGTCCAGTCACTTCCTGTGACGTCCAGTCACTTCCTGTAACGTCCAGTCACTTCCTGTCACGTCCCGTTGATACCGGCTACTTGGTCGGGTCTGTTGGAACTGCAAGAGGAGAGAGAGAGAGCTGTAACAATCACGTTACAAACATCCTCCGCAGGTCATTACTATTACATGATTCTATTTTTCCTTCCAAATCTGACCAATTTACAACTTTTCCTATATTGCAAATATTGCTTTTTTTCCTCTTATTGCCTCAAGCAGACGGAAAACCTCCCCCCCCCCCCCCCCCACCACACATGTAGAGTCAGTACACATTTAAAAATACACCCTTACCAATGAACCAATTCACTGGCCGACATTGCTGAACAACAAACACAAACCGCGTTCCCACACGCATTCTGACTCCGCCGCACCGCGCTGCGCCTTACTTCGGATCTCCAGCTTGCACTCCACCTCGGCCTTGCCCAGGTCGTTGACGGCCATGCAGGAGTACCTCCCCCCGTCGAAGGTGCTCGGCTTGCGGATGTTGAGGGTCAGCACCCCCTGGTTGTTCAGCATGATGTACTTGGGGTCCTCACCAAGGATCATTTTGTTCTTCATCCACACGATCTTCGCCTGCCGAGGAGAGCGGAGAGTTAAGCGCAGGTTATGGTTCCGCGTAGTGATCGCGTAGTGATCACGCAATGGCCACGCAGTTACTTGGACGCAGTCATGAGACCGTGCTGGTTCAACGTGGGGTTTACGTGTCGAAATGCAATTCAATGCCACACCGGTAGAGGGCGACCAGAATGACCATTCTGGTCATTACATACGGATTACTAGCAAGTAAAAAAAAGTTCACAGAAATGAAGGCAAAAGTTATATATGTCTATATATATATATGCTGTTGCCAATCAGTCGAAGCATTTATCACACCGTAGCGGGGTTTATGAGTGGAAACCGGAAAAGCGGTCTCCAGCGGATGTAGTTAGCGGACCAATCACAGCAAATGCCGCTGCGTTGGTGTTGCGTCCCCTTGACGCACGTCTAGGATTTTTGGGAGCTGCACGTCAGGCCCCTGCGGTGGACGCAAGGGGGGTTTTGCAAGGACGTAATGGGTCCGTATTAAGCCCCCTAGCGGTGCGTCAACACGGAAGCATAACTTAAGCATAACTCAAGCTTTAGTCTGGGGGGGTCGGGGTGGAGGGGGGGGGGGGGGGGGTTTGGGTGCCGGTTCGGTCCGCGTCGGTCACGAGACAGCGGGGCGCGGCGGTTGCGGTACCTTAGGGTTGGCTTTGACGGAGCAGCTCATGGCGGTGCTGTAGCCCGCCACCACGGAGCGGTCGAGGAGCGGCTGGGTGAACATGGGAACGCACGACACGTCCTTCTCCTTGAACTCGAAGGGCTTCTGCTGCAGACCTGAGGGGAAGCGGTAGGGCTGGGGTTAGTTCTCTGTACTGTAGCTGTACTGTAACTGTACTGTACTGTAGCTGTACTGTAGCTGTACTGTAGCAGTGCTTTACTGTACTGTAGCTGTACTGTAACTGTACTGTACTGTACTGTAGCTGTACTGTGCTGTACTGTAGCTGTACTGTACTGTAGCTGTACTAAAGCAGTGCTTTACTGTACTGTAGCTGTACTGTAACCGTACTGTACTGTAGCTGTACTGTAGCTGTACTGTGCTGTACTGTAGCTGTACTGTACTGTAGCTGTACTAAAGCAGTGCTTTACTGTACTGTAGCTGTTGTAGCTGTTCTGTACTGTAGCTGTACTGTAGCTGTTCTGTAGCTGTTCTGTACTGTAGCTGTGCTGTAGCTGTGCTGTACTGTACTGTACTGTAGCTGTACTGTACTGTAGCTGTACTGTGGCTGTAGCTGTGCTGTAGCTGTGATTTACTGTACTGTAGCTGTACTGTACTGTAGCTGTGCTGTAGCTGCACTGTACTGTAGCTGTGCTGTAGCTGCACTGTACTGTTGCCCATACATATCCACAGTTTGAATCCAAGGGCCTAATGTTGTCAGATCGCCAGCTGTTGGATCATAAATAAGTAGCCATGGGAGCTGCACTGTAAGGCAGTAGATCATAATGTTTCAGGTGCACTCGAGTTACCCTGAATATCCTACACGGGATAATAGTGGATACACAAAACACAAAAAACACACAATCAAGCGCACACACACGCACATATGCACACATGCGCGCGCACACATACACACGCACACACATTTGATAGACAGCGTGTGGAGCTAATCAGGTGCTTATTTGGCCACGCCACCGTTTTGTTTGGAAGTCTCCAAGATGGCTGACTGGTGGAGAGAGTAAAGAGACAAACTAAAATAACTAGGAACTAAAGTACATTCAACCAGATGTAACAAAATAAATTGTAATTGTTTTGATAGATATGTTGACTTTATAAGAAATTATCTTGGATATGGGCAATCATGTTGTTGGACTGCACTTTGGATGGGACGTATTCCCTTTCCCTTTCATGGAGTATTTCCACACTTAAGCATCTGTGTTATGTTCCCTTATGTGATCTGAACATATATTGTCCTATGAACAACTGAAGTTTATTGAAATATTCTGAAAATGGTTTCCATTTAGATTAATTTCAATGGCCCGTTATGAGACATATGTAGACAGAAAAACGAACAAGCATACACATACACACACACACACACCTACACACACACACATATCCACACGGACACGCAGACACGCATATCTACACAGAGACACACAAACACACACATGCACATATGTGCACACATGTGTGTGCATATATGTACACACATTTTCACACACACATACACCTACACACACACACACACAGCTGTACATACATATACTCGTACACACGCACACATACACACACACAGCTGTACATACTCGTACACACACACACACATACACCTGTACACTCATCCCCCCCACCTGTCTTGGCGATAACGGCGGTGTTCTTGCTGAGTCCGGGTTCCTCGCTCAGGCCACAGAGGTTCTCGCTGAACACACGGAACATGTACTCATTCCCCATGATGAGGTCAGAGGCGGTGCAGTTGGGGCGCCTGTTGTGTTCGTATACAGTGTACCACTCCTGGTAGAGAGACATAGAGACACACAGGGAGAGAGAGAGTTAGGAGGTCTGTTGTGTTCATACATGGTGCACCACTCCTGGTAGAGAGACATAGAGACAGAGAGAGAGAGAGAGAGAGAGAGAGAGAGAGAGAGAGAGAGAGAGAGAGAGAGAGAGAGAGAGAGAGAGAGAGAGAGAGAGAGAGAGAGAGAGAGAGAGAGAGAGAGAGAGAGAGAGAGAGTTAGGAGGTCTGTTGTGTTCATATACTGTATAGTGTACCACTCCTGGTAGAGAGACATAGAGACACACAGGGAGCGGGAGAGAGTTAGGAGGTCTGTTGTGTTCATAGATGGTGAACCACTCCTGGTAGAGAGACAGAGAGTGAGCGAGCGAGTGAGAGAGAACAAATGAGAGAGAGAGAGAGAGAGAGAGAGAGAGAGAGACATGAAGACACACAGAGGGCGAGGGCCAGTCCCCCCTCACCTTTGTCTTCTTGTCTGCCTTCTGGATCGTGTAGCCGGTGATCTCAGAGTTCCCGTCATCCCGAGGGGCTTCCCACTCCAGCGCCGCGTTGAAGCCCCACACCTCGGTCACCCGGACCTTCAGAGGGGGGCCCGGTTTCTCTGGGGGGGGGACCAGGACACACACGTCAGGCCCCCGTGACCCGCAAGTAAACAGCTGTATTTATTAGTGTTACAGTATTAGTAGTGGTAATAGTAGTGGTGGTAGTACCAGTGGTAGTTTGCTATGTTGCATTGAGGATGCCTTGAAAATCGAGCAATGGATGTTATTCGATTTGTCTACTCATTGTGTACTCTAATGTGTGCATGACGAATGAACTGGAATCTAGCAGCAGGTGTGGTGGTGGTGGTGGTATTATTGTAGCATTGTATCACCATTATTTTTTAAACAGCAACAACCAAAGCTGAAGCATAAGGATCTTGTAAGGTTTAAGGTCACGGAGGACGTCAGAGTGTCTCGTCAAGGGTTTGAGCTCGAGGTGAACCTCGGTCAAGGCATCGTACCGATAACCCTGAGGTCGATGCAAGCGCGGTCCTCCATGTTCTCGATCTGGACCACCATCTCGTACTTCCCTGAGTGATCCCTCTCTGCTGAGCGGATGAACAGGATGGAGTCCACGATGGAGTTCCTCACACCCACTTGCTTTTCGTCCACTGGCTGGCCGTCCTTGTACCATGTGATCACGGGGCGGGGCTTACCCTGTGACAGACATCTCCTGGTCAGTTAACCTCATCTGCTCAGGGAACGTCACTTGATCCACCATGGCCTGGTCTTCCTTCACCAGGCAGGGAACCTCACCTGTTCAACCATCCCCTTGTCTACCCTCACCCGATGAAGCTTCACCTTGTCTACCTTCACCTTGTCTACCTTCACCTTGTCTACCGTCACCTGGTCAGGTAACCTCACCTGGCAAACTGGTCTGTTAACACTACCTGGGTCATCCATCACCTGGTCTGCCCATCATCACTTTCCTGGTAGATAATTTTGCTTCCCTGTATAGTTCACTACTTAATACCTTTAACGCACCATGAATAAAAAAATAAATAAGTGATGTGCACTTGATACCGCACTATATCCCATGACGCATAGTAGGCATAGTAGTTTCCATTGTCATCAAATATATGCTATATATGGTCAGCACACATGGGATCATTATTCAAACTGGCATTGAACACACGGTGGCTTGTTAATGTGACCAATACCATCATGTTGATAATTAGCGCCTGGAGCGTAATTAGTGTACAAGGGAATGAAAAAATCAAGTGGACCAAATCAAACACAGCCATGGCTGTAGCCATTAAAGGTGGATTGTTAATGGTAATGATGAACATAATGATTGATAATCTTCGTTAATAATAGAGAACATAATTGGTTCATTGCTGAACAAGGATAATGAATGACGAATGATGGTCTCACCTGGAAGGGGATGACCAGGTTGATTTTATCTCCAACCTTCCTGATGTATTTGGTTCTGAGGTCGCGAGGGAGCCGGATCTTAGGAAGTTCTGGAAGAGGGGGGGTTCTGGTTAATGGTCACTAGGATAGTGATACAGAGGTTAGCGCACAATGTGTTTGTTCAGTCAGAGGTTAGCGCACAATGTGTTTGTTCAGTTTGCATCTTGGAACAATAAATGCTAATATGTGCAATGTAATGTAGCTTAGCTTGATTATATCTAGATTCTTAACATATATGTCCTGTAGGGCTATCATGTATAATATATTCAACCATGTAGCAGCATACACTTCATGACACTTCAATATAATGTCATTTTGAGATTTATTATTTCTCTTCTTATGTACCTAGAAAGTTTTATTCTTGTTGAAAACACGCCCCATGTCTCTTTTTCATTCCATAAATTCCCATCTAGGATGAATGAAGTGTAACTTTTCTTCACATTGGAAACCATGAACCCACTGGTTCCCCCATCTGTCGGATAGCCTACTGAGACCCCCCACTAGAACCGTGGCACCGAACCCACCAACGATCTCCCTGACGGTGACGGGTTGCGCAAGGGTTGCCGGGAGGCTGAGACCCGCCACGTTCTTGGCGAAGACCCGGAAATTGATCTTCTCCCCAACAGGAAGTCCTCGCACCACGTAGCCCTGGCGTTCGCACAGCTCCTTGTTAGCCGCCACCCACTCGGTCTCTGAGGAGAGAGGGCAGCTCAGTCACCTGTGACACACGTCATGGGGTCAGGGCATCATGTCACCGGATGACTGGTTAGGCTGTGGACACAGGGGATCTAACCCAGAACCTTTTGGCTGTGAGTTACTCACCCTAACCCCAGGGATTACCCTGGCCCCTCAGACAGCAGGGATTATAAACAAATTGTCTTTCTCATCTCATTGTTCCAATCAACACTATCGATCCTGTCCAGGCCTAGTGCCCTTGGGTCAGGGGTCAGAGGTCAGGATGGGGAATATAAAGGCTGACCTCCTTCTTTGCAGTACTCGATGATGTAGCCGTCCAGCCCGCCCGCGCCGATCCTCTCGGGCGCCAGCCATTTGAGCGTGCACGTGCTGTCGGTGACGTCGTGCACCAGGAGGCGTGTCGGCTCGCTGGTCGGAGCTGGCACGTCCGAAACAACCCAGGGTCAAAGGTTAGTGCAAACCGAACGTCTTATTTAGCACGGCTGTTTTTCAAAAGAAGCTAGACGAACCCACCCATGGGCATGAAGGGTTTGGAGGTGAGGCTGGGCTGTGATAGGCCAATGCTGTTGACGGCGAACACTCTCATCTCATAGAACACCCCCTCAATCATCCTCTTGGCCTCGTAGGTGGTCTCCGGGTACACCTCAAAGTTCAGCTTCGTCCACCTGGATGACCCCTTCTTCTTCCTCTCCATCACATAGCCTGACAGAGAGAGCACACACACGGATATTCCATCGGCGCCAGAGAGAGACCGACAGGCAGACACAGGAAGTTGCGGTAGTGTGACTCCTACCTTTGAGCGGCGCACCGCCGTCGAAGGCGGGGGGTTTCCAGACCATGCTGGCGCAGTCCTCTCCCACCGTCAAGCACTTCACTTCCTCGGGAGGATCGGGTACGTCTAGACGCCACAAGGTATAAATATGAAGGTTCTATTTCTGACATTTATGACATATTAGCGATGGAGGAGCTTCACCCACCCACGATCTTGACAAACAGCATGGCCTTATCCTCTCCGGCAGGGTTGGTCACACAGATGGTGTAGTTTGACTCGTCCTCCCTCTCCGCTCCCTCAATCACGAAGCAGCTCAGGTTCTTCCTGGCCTCCACACGGACACGGCCCTCCGTCGCTGTGATCACCTGGCAGACAGAACGTCAAACTCAAGCGAGGCCCAAAGCAACCTGGTCCTTTATGCTGGACCAGACCAGTGTTGGCACCTGCTCTGCATTTTGCCCAGAATAGTGTAGGTACCCGGCCTCCTTCAGACCAGACCGGACCAGTGTAGGTACCTGATCTCCTTTAGACCAGACTACGGTTGGTGCTGGCTCTCCACTAATTTCCACATCAAGGCGAAGCTTGTTTCCTGCCACCACAATGATGGTGTTCTGGGAGACCATGTTCCCTGTGGTGTCCAGGTGGATCTTGGGGGGGTCTGAGGAAGGGTGTTGGAGATGATGAAAACTTCAGATCAACAAGAGAGTGGAAAGGCTTGAAAGTCTGTTCAAATGGTGTATTGCATACCCTGTCGTGGCACATAGTCGATCTTGATTTCTGTTTGGAGGGAGAGAGTTGTGTTAATGGGGTTGTACATGGCGGATATTGAGGACACAATACATTCTATATACAGTACATTATGTTTTGAGACCGAAAGACAGACAGAGAGAGAGAGAGAGAGAGAGAGAGAGAGAGAGGGTCCTTACCGAGGAAGTTGAGTTTGGCGGACAGCGACAGAGCATAACCGTCGGGAACAAAGGTGTAGTCTCCAGCATCTCCAGGCTTCACGTTGTCAATAACCAATTTATGGAACCTGAGAGATCACACATACAACAGAGTGTGAAGATGTGCTTCAGCAAGACTCCTCACTCCTCACCTGACCAGCTGGTCCACTCTTAACCGCTAACTCAGTGTTTCACAATTCTTGAGGGTCCAGGTTGGATCCCAAGAATGATCTGCTATGAAAATGGGGGTAATGGGAACCTCTGTCCTATCTGCTCTTGACCTAATGCCGCTTCAGAAGTTTTCTGATGACTCTGCAGTAGTTGGCTGTATTGAGGGGGGTGATGAGGGTGAGTATAGGACTGTTGTGGGCAACTTTGTCTCTTGGAGTGAGCTGAACCATCTACAGCTCAATGCTACCAAGACAAAGGAGCTCATTGTGGACCTAAGGAGGGTCAAAACACCGGTGGGCCCTGTGTTCATCCAGGGGGTTCCTGTCGACATTGTTGAGGAGTACAAGTACCTGGTGGTGTACTTCAACAACAAGTTGGACTGGACCAGGAACACAGAGGCTATTTACACAGAGGCTAACACTCTACTATAAGTAGAGTGTCCTCTTTTTTCTCCTGGAGTTTTTTTACGAAGGCAATTTCCCTCAGGGATCAATAAAATATGTCTGTCTGTCTGTCTGTCTGTCTTGTGTTTTCCTCACCGTCCGACGTGGGTCATCTTGTGGCGTTCGCTGGCCATGACCTCTACCCCATCTTTAAACCACTTCCCGGTCACCTTTTCGTCTGAGACCTCGCACTTAAACACAGCCTGGTCGGTAGCCTTCACCGTGAGATCAGCAATGTCCTGCAACACCTGCAGTTCCTTCTCTGGAGAGAGAGGTGAAGGACAAGTCAATCTTTGCTGAAAAACATTATCTGCGCTTTCAACTCAAGTCCCGGTCCTGTCTTTTATCTCTACAGCCACAGTTTGTGTTGTTTGGATTTTGGACTTTGCAGAATTAAGGCTGGGCCAGACTGAACCAATACTTAGAAGCCTGTCAACGGTTGGTACCTTCAACCTCCAGCTCTCCCTTGGTGTGACCCCCGTTGGTCCAGCAGTGGTACATGCCAATGTCTTCCAGGCCGGCCTCCAAGATGATCAATGTGTGTTTTCTACCGTCCTTCTTCATGCGGTACTTGGATGGGTTGGTGTCCCTGTGGAGCTCGATGTCCTCGAAGAACCTGGCCGTGTGGACACACGTCACAAGGGTGTTTGACTATCAGCCAAAAGGTTGTTCAATCCCTAAGGTATGTCATCCCACTCCCTGCCCTGTGAGTCACTTTGGATAGAAGTGTTTGCTTAATAGGTGCACGGTATTAATTAATAGAGATGGTTTTTATCCTCAAGGCTCGACAGGTCAACGATGCCTAAGAGAAGTCGTTGCAGTAGTGAACGAAATCGGATTCTATTGAAGAGATTGTTTACTGACCACATCACGTTGGCACCCTCCTCAGACACCTCTACCTCAAACTCAACCCTCTCCCCCACCACCACGTGGTAGTCATCCATCAGCTTGGTGATGGTCACTGGGGGCTCTGTTGGTACCAAATAAGCATACATTATACACATATAATACATACTGTACAGATAAGCATCACTACTATAGTACATATCATGCAAATAACGATATGGGTTCATCTGGAGATGGCTGCTGGCTTGATTCTTCTCGGTGGTGGGTCATTACGAAGGGATCTCCGCCATTATAATTACTTCAGACAGCCATTGGGGGGGGGGGTGCTTCATAATGTAGTTATTAGCCATTAGTCATCTTTAGGATCTTCCGGTGAGCGTACCTTTGACAAACACCTCAGTGAAGCACTTGTCCTCTCCGACCACACACTCGTAGGCCGCGTCATCTGCCAGCGTGGTCTTGTTGATGGTCAGTGTTCGGATGTTTCCAATAGACTCCATGATATACCTGTGGCGCGAGAAGATAAGAGAAGATGTGTCACAACTACATAAGACATCCTTCATCCACGATGGGACATTGGGTTGGGAAAAACGGTAAAATGGTAGGTGTTGTCTTAGAGATCCAAACTAAAGCTTGGTGTTGTCTTAAACCAAACCACATCTTCTAAATGTTCCTCAGGCAGGTCATCCAAACAGAAATGCCCAATACATTTTGTAGGATTCTGTATGATTAGACACTCATGAGCCTATTCTTATGATTAGAGCCCTACTCATGACCATATTCTTATGATTATTGCCCCAAGCATGGGCCTAAAGTTATATTATTTTAGAGCTCTACTGTGATCTCTGTGCAGAACTGATGAGTGATGTCTTTCTATTAATACGCCCTGGGATCGCAGCCAGTAATTCTAGATTGTGTGTGAAAGTGTACTCCCGCGAGCAGCTGGGTATACATCGCCTAATGTCTGATCAAATACCTTCTAACTAAACACTTGTGAAAAACATACTCTTCAAATGTCACATTGCAAGGTGGGCTGAAGTAATCTGCTGTGTTTCCTACTTTGCAGATGGCTTGATCTCCTGGCCGTTCTTCAACCACTTGACCTGGACGTTTGCGTCAAACACCTCACAGGACAGCACAATCTTCTTGCCTTTCTCCACCGAGTAGCAGGAATCCATACGCTTCAGGAAGGCTGCAAAGATGTTTTGGTACTGCTCATCTACACAACTCTATGTGGTGTCGAGTACAGTCACGTCTACACAACTCTATGTATACGTGGTGGACTCAGCCGCAAGACTACCATTGTTTCAACTAAGTTGTATGAAACATAAATGTATTCCGCTTTGATAAACCACAAGACCCTCCTAAACTCCCTCCAAACCACTGTAACACAACCTCCACCGTCATCTCCCCTCAACCCATAACCTCACCACCCACCCCTGACCCTCTGTCATCTCCCCTCAACCTAACACCACCTCCAATATCACCTCCCCTCACCGCATCGGCTCCCCTCAGCCACCTCATCTCTTCTCGGCCCATTCCCAGACCATCACCTGCCCCCCCCCCCCCCCCCTCCCCCGCACCCCATCACCTCCCCTCACCCAGTCACCTCCCCTCACTCCCTCAATTGCCTCACCGCCCCCTGACCCTGTCACCTCCCCTCACCTCAGCACCTCCCCTCACCCGGTCACCTCACACCCCCCCATACCTTCACTGTGTTTGGGCTCTGCCTTCATCTTCTTCAGACGTTTGAGCATGCCTCGGAGGTCAGTGATGCCGTACTCAAAGGCAATCTTCTCATACTCGCTGGGGTGGGCGTTCTTCAACAGCTCCCACACGTCAATCTGGGGCTTATCGTCCTCAGGCTTCTTCCTCCTGGTACCACGATAATATGTCACATACAAATAATACTAATATATATAATCCAAATAATAAACACTCATTTACATGGGCCCTTTATGAATGGGGTTTACAAAGGTGAACCAGTGAACACCTGTGGACCAGCAAGACACCACTGGACTAGATAAACCCCTGTGTCTCTCCTCACTTCTTAGCAGCCTTCAGGAGGGCGCTGAAGTCCAGATCTCCGTCATCTTCCCCGGCATCGCTGTAGTCACCAGAGACAGAGAAACGACAGATGAGACACAGTCTGGGTGGCTCGGGGGCATGCCTTAAGTGTGCTCTAAGCCCCAAGTGTCTTCACAGAGCCCTACGTGCCGGAGTCTCTGCATAGTAAAGTGAAGTTGTGCTGAAAGACAGGAGAGACTACATGCTCTCAGACACCATTAACACATACCATATCTCTATCAACGTATGCATGCACACCCACGCAGGCACGCACACACACACACACACACACACGCACACACGCACGCACGCACGCACACACACACACACACACACACACACACACACACACACACACACACACACACACACACACATGCACACACATGAACACACACGCACACACACACACACACACACACAGACACACACACACACACACACACACACACACACACACACACACACACACACACACACACACACACACACACACAGGATGGCAACTCACGCTCTCTTGAAGCTGGAGAGGATGTCCACCTTCTCCTCCTGCTGAGCCACTGTAACGGGAGAGTAGGAGAGGAGGGATAGGCAGGAGATAGGAGAGGAGGAGGAGACGGATGAGAGGGGTGATGGTCATTAGGACCAGGTTGTCTGACTCCATAGAGCAGTTAGTGAGGGTTGTGAGAATTAGTTTGGGAGATTGGGTCAAGGTTGCCAAGTTGAGTGCCGAATTCTCTGGTTTTTTTTTTTTCTTTTCATTGGACCAGTAAACATTGTTTTCTGTGCAGATGTTATTATTGCTGCTGCTTAATGGAGGCAGTGTTATTGTTATGATTAGTAGTACAAGTGGTAGTTGGTTGTAGTGGCAGATGTTTCACTTCATGGCTGGTTATGACATAGTGTCACTAGGTCGGCACAGGCCGGACACTTAGCTCTCCCCCAATGAACGGCCCACGGGTCGCTCAGTGGGGATGGTTGCCATACAGGGTGAGGGGTTCACTGAAGGTGAGGGGTGACAGATGGTGAGAGGGAGCTAGCGGCTGGAGGGCGATAGCCGGGTTGAGGGGTTCGAGGTGAGGGGCGCTAGAGGGCGAGAGAGGGTTAGGGGTTGAGAGAGGGTGTTTGGTGTCCCTCACCCTCTATGGTGATCTCGAAGGTGCAGCTGTCAAACTTGTCCTTGGCGGTGACCTCACACCTGTAGCCCCCCGCGTCTCCCACGACCGCCTTGATCATCTTCATCTCATATGTGTACACCTGCACACACACGCATACACATATACGTTTTTTGAGAACAAATTGTATCTTGAATTCAACAAAAGGGCATGCGTCTCTCTCTCTACCTTGGTTTCACGGTCGTAGGTCTCTTTGAACTGCAGGTGTTTCCCCGCCTTGCTGCCCAGGTCCAGCCACTTCCCCTTCAGCCACTTCATGGTGGGCTTCCGCGTCAGCGTGGTGGAGTCCACCTTGGCCGTGAACACCACGTCCGTCCCTGCCAATCACACGGCGGCGTGAGCACCGCCCCGGACCAATCACAGGCAGGTATTACTGCCGCCGTCGGTTGGTCTTGTCTCTCTGTCTTTTGTCCGTCTGTCCTACCTGCGATTATGACATTACTCTGTGGAGGTCGCTCAACGAAGAGCCCGGTCAACTCCGTCCCATGGCCCTCTGAGAGAGAGAGTGAGTGGGAGAGAGACAGGTATTTAAATGCAGCACAGACAGGCAGGTACCGTGAAAATACAGGAGAGACAGTCAGCACCTGGGAAGACAGGACAGACATTTATAATATCAGACAAATATCTGACCGTTTACACCGCCAACGAGCAACCTAACAAAGGATGCACTGTATCCACCATCCGCCCATTACCAGAAACTTTATCATCATTACAGAACACCTTATCACCATTACCAGACCCCTTAGCAACATTACAGAACACCTTATCACCATTACCAGACACCTTAGCACCATTACCAGACACATTATCACCATTAGAGAACACCTTCTTAGCACCATTACCAGACACCTTAGCACCATTACCAGACGCATTACCGCCATTACAGAACACCTTAGCACCATTACCAGACACCTTATCACCATTACCTGACACCTTATCACCATTATCAGACACCTTATCACCATTACCAGGCACCTTAGCACCATTACCGGACACATTATCACCATTAGAGAACACCTTATCACCATTACCAGACACCTTAGCACCATTACCAGACACATTATCACCATTAGAGAACACCTTCTTAGCACCATTACCAGACACCTTAGCACCATTACCAGACGCATTACCGCCATTACAGAACACCTTAGCACCATTACCAGACACCTTATCACCATTACCTGACACCTTATCACCATTATCAGACACCTTATCACCATTACCAGGCACCTTAGCACCATTACCGGACACATTATCACCATTACAGAACACCTTATCACCATTACCAGACACCTTAGCACCATTACCGGACACATTATCACCATTAGAGAACACCTTATCACCATTACCAGGCACCTTAGCACCATTACCGGACACATTATCACCATTAGAGAACACCTTATCACCATTACCAGGCACCTTAGCACCATTACAGAACACCTTATCACCATTACCAGACACCTTAGCACCATTATCGGACACATTATCACCATTACAGAACACCTTATCAACATTGCCAAACAACTTACCATCACAATTACCAAACACATTATTGCCACTGCCAAACAACTTATCACCACCGACACCTTATCCTTCTAATTATCCTTAACATCATTACCAAATACATTATCACCATTACCAACCATTCTCATCATCATCACCAAATACATTATCATCTCTATTACCAAACACTATATTATCATAATAACCATATCACCTTTCGTCATCATTACTTTACCTGAGATATCATAGAGTTGGAATGAAGGGTTTTATCAACTGAACGCAGCACATATGTAACTTAATACATATGTAACTCAACGAGTATCCATTCTGACTCAACACATATGTGACTTCATACATGTGTAACTCAACGAGTATCCATTTTGACACAACAGTAACTCAACAAGTATCAGACACAACACATATGTAACTTACTACATAGGTAACTCAACGAGTATCAAACACAACACATATGTGACTTAATACATAGGTAACACAACAAGTATCAGACACAACACATATGTAACTTAATACATAGGTCACTCAACGAGTATCAGACACAACACATATGTGACTTAATACATAGGTAACTCAACAAGTATCAGACACAACACATATGTAACTTAATACATAGGTCACTCAATGAGTATCAGACACAACACATATGTAACTTAATACATATGTAACTCAACGAGCATCAGGCACAACATATATGTAACTTAATACATATGTAACTCAACGAGTATCTATTCTGACACAACATATGTAACTTAATACAGATGTTACTCAGAGAGTATCCATTCTAACACATCACATATGTTAATAAAAACATATGTTACTCAACGAGTATTCATTCTGACACAACACATATGTAACATAATACATATGTAACTTAACGAGTAACATACACAACACATATGCAACTTAATACATATGTAACTCGATGAGTATCTTACTCAAAGAGCTTGTAACTTACCACATATGTGACTCGTAGGCTACAACACATATGTGCCCTAATGTACAATACAAACATGTGCTCCTCATGCTGGACAGTGTCCTCACAGTTTGGGTCAGGGGTCACTTATGGAAGTATAACAACCCATTGTTACACTGTACCATAGGCCAGAGGTCAGAAGTCAATGTTAACACAGCAGCTCAAACACAAACAGAGATGTAGAATTAAAACATGTTGGGAAGAAACCTTTTTATCTACAAAGGCTTCATCAGCAGACCGGAACATTGGATTTGAAATCACCATCAAGACTATCTTGACTTAGTTACTGCACTGAACTGGAGGACCCGGCAAAGACCAGCAGAACGTAGAACATAACCCTCGCCTATGTCCCACAGCAGAAGGCTGAGGTAGGAACGGGTGCCTCTCAGCCTGCTAGGCTGGAGGGGAAGCAGATATTCTCAGTTCTTTGTCCTAATGTTGCCCACAGGGCTTGCGGCGCCATTCGGCGGGCACGCTTGTGTAACGTGTTGATGCTTGACGGATTATCTCCACCATCGCTCATGTTGGACGTACTTTAACTTGGTTGTTTCTGTCTTCATGAGGATTGGTCACACAGACACATAGACACACGTACTGGGGATAGCTTTCGGCCCAGAAGTATGCAGGGATGAGTGTCTAATGGGCCCTGAGCGATGATAACCGAGTGTTCATCTGTTTATCCTACCGCGTAGTCGACAACATTTCAAATATAAATGCACTTGAGTCTGTGACGGTGGCGTCGATGTGACGTATTATGTGGCGTCCCCACTGCACATAATACCGTGAGTAGACATGGGATGGTGTGTTACGGACAAACCAGTACACGCTATTGCAGACAAGTCTAAACCTGCGCAGACCGGTCCAGACCATGCACCGGTCTGGCATCTTACCCTCGTCTCCAGAGTCTGTGGTGGACGAAGCAAAACACACACAACTCAACGGCTGGACATGATAGACACCTTTACGCTGATATGCGCACACACTGGAATGCACAGCTCGTCAACTACAGTAGGAGCTCAAGTCACACCCATAATCACACACGTAAACACGTTATGCACGCTTGTATACATTAAAATGCATCATCATAAATCATAAAGTCATAAATATGCTGAAGTATGTGCATTCACACATACTTCTCTCAGCAGTCATGCATCGTCAACATTTAATACCTTTTCAGGTCATTTAAATGGACACCACTCCCTAAACGAATAACCCCAATAGCCTATACATTCAAACATGAATAAAATGAATCGGTAGTCATAAAATAAATAAATAAGCATGCCAAAAAGTTTGAAACTATTGTTATTCTAAAAGTCATTCAAATAACACTATGTTGCATTTCTGGGTGTCAACATATATATATGTATATATGTACAGTATATATGAGACTAATACAACAAACGGGCAGCAGAATGGAATGATTCTATAGAAACAGTAACAATAGGTATTATTTATATTGTTACAAACCAGAAAGCCATTTACATTTCTAAATGGTTTCATGATTATGCTAAGCATTACTATATTTACATTGTTATAATCTAAACACACAAGAACATGTATACACATGTGTATGAATACATGGGAGTTAAATTCAGTCCTGAAACACAAGTCTTCCATCTTACCTTCCTCTGCTGGGGGTAACTCTCCTGGAGAGAACGACAACAGTTAGCTTGGCTCGATGCTAAGAATACTTAATCAAATACACTTCACTCCATGTTCAGAATACTGCATCAGATACACTGTTAGCTTGTAGCTTAGAATAGCACTGCATCAGATACACTGTTAGCTTGATGCTGAAGATATGAAGATATGCTTGGGTAACTTTATTTAAAGAAGTGGAGGAACATCTAAAACCGAGATACAGTTCATCTTAGATCATACGTAAAAATGTCCAACACATGTGAAACTAAAATATAATCCCCGTGGAAACAGGTGTATATGCATACAGACATATGAAACAGTCACCACAGTTTTAGAAATAACATGTTCTTTATTAATCCCATGACATTTGCAATACAGGACAGTAATAGTCATAAGATTAAGAACGATATTCAAAATAAAACAAATATTGCAAACAACAAAATAAAATAAAAGAACTACAAAACATACAATTATACCAACATATACAATGTATTTATCCATACCCACAATTTGTAGCAGAAATTACATTCAAATGTAAATATCATTACATGTTGCATTCAGAGCATTCACCTGCTTGTATGGTGTTTGTTACCAAGACATATTGTACTTGACCACACAGTCCACCACCTAACACAGTGAGACACACCCACAGAGCAGCAGCACTTCATAAAAGGCTCTGCAGCTAAAAGTAACACTAAATGACTCCAGTAAGCAGAATAATGGACGCCATTTTTAAGTAACAGCTGAACAAACACATCAAGTTCAGCATCACATGATCCACACACAAACTCTCCTGTTACACCCAGGAGAGAGAGAGACACGCACGCACACACGCACACATATGCATACGCAACATACACACACGCACACATGCACTTACATACACACTTACATACAGACACAAGTAGTAGAATTAGTAGGTCACATCTCACTGTGATTGCACAAATCCGAAAGGGAAGACCAGGCCGGTAACCATTTGACCAGTACATGTAACTTTTTGACCACTTCCTGTACAGGTAACCATGTGACCTGTGCAGGTAACCACGTGACCACTGCAGGTCACCGTGTGACTACTACCTGAACAGGTAACCATGTAACTTGCACAGGTAACCATGTGACCACTACAGACCACTACCTTTACAGGTAACCATCTAACTGCTACCTCTACAGGTAAGCCAGTGACAATGGCCTGGACAGGTAGTGGTACAGGTAAACATTTGACCACTACCTCCTACAGGTAAACATTTGACCACTATCTCCTACAGGTTGCTATTTGACCACTACCTACATTGATAACCATGTGATAACTTAATCTGTACATGTAACCAGGCAACAGGTAACAACGTGCTTTCCATAGTCATCGAACAGTGAGACTAACAAGTGTGTAGCTTGTATATACTTGCATACTACAAGTTTTGGCAAGTTTGGCAAGTTTCGCCAACAAGAAAAGTAATCCAACAAAAGCCATCCCGCCAACCATCTACTGGGATGGCAGCCTAACCAGGTGTTTCCATTCGTTGGTGTTAGTTTGGACACCTTCATGGTGCATCAGCCTTCACTGGCGGAGTAGCTGAGAAGGTTTGCTTACGATGGCTGTAGCAGAGGCTGCTTAAGTCTAGGTTCTGTGTTTTTTCGGTCGGGTTAAAAAAAAAACTTCCAGGGAGTTCACTTTCTTTCCAAAGTGGACCTCGATGTCAAGCCAAATGCGACTGTGTCGGTTCTTGACATACTGTTCGTTTAAGTTCTCAAAAGACTGCTTGTTCAGTGTAGGTTCTCTCTAGACTTTGTTTAGTGTAGATATTTTTCTCGATAAATCAAAACCCCAACACCGGCACCGTGCAAAATCAAGGTGCAGCCGACACACTCTGAAGTGTCTGCCAAGAGCCAGAGCGCAACATTCACAGTGAAACTGATATGGTCCGCCCATCTTGACACTGAGCTCTGGGTCATTTTATCAGCCAGAATGCAAGGAATGATCTGTGCTGGCCGTCCCTGCTTATCAGGCCGGAGGATGGAGCGCTCAGGGAACGCCGCAGTTCTTGTGTTTGTGGAAAAATCTGAAATAGACCGGAGCTCCGCAGCCAAGCTCCCAGAAGAGTATATTGGGGGGGGGGGGGGGGGGGGGGGGGGGGTTATGACGGCTTTACTGGGGTGGTGAGGAAAGGCCATGGCCGGTGTCTTGTGACCCGGCTGAAGTCCTGGCAGACCGCCTGAGATGTTCATATTACCTTTAATAGCCATCTTGGACCCCCCGACTGGCCCTCCACCCCTCCTCCACCCCTCCTCCACCCCCCTGCACTGCTCTGGCATTTCACCCTTCACATCCCCATCCTGAGGAGATTTATCTGACTGAAATAATTATATACGGTAGGCCTATATATAATAGCAACCACAAAAATGTCTAATAGTGTTTGTTTTAAACTATACTTACAGAAAAGCCAACACAAAGCGATAATGCTTAGTGACAGACTATGCTAACATAGAATCAGAATCAGAATCAGCTTTATTCGCCAAGTATGTTCACAAACATACAAAGAATTTGAATCTGGTTATTCCATGCTCTCAATGTACAGACACGGACTAGACATAGGCCTACAGCTCAAACAAGACAATGAGCTAAATATAAACATTAACTACTATAAAATAAACAAAGGTAAAACAAACATTTATCTACTATATAGATACATACAAAGTATATATATATATATATATATATATATATATATATATATATATATATATATATAAGCTATTAAATTGTAGCAGGAGTAGTCATGCTAACACTACCAGGCGACACTAACATAGTTCTGCTGGCGCTACCAGGCTATGCTAACACAGCGCTGCAATCGCTACCAGGTTATGCTAACACAGCTGAGCAGAATGTGTCCAGGTCCCTACAGATGGCCGGGCCCTTCTGTTAATGTTGGAAGTGCTTAACTTTCATCAAGTTGGGTGTCACGCTGTCGGTAACGATGATAGCGCTTTAGGCAAGGAAGCTAGCATAAAACGCATACGTGTTTTAGGAGGTATCGCCTAGTCACCGCCATAAGCCGGTTTTAGGCGCGCTGAGTGATAATTTTGCGTGCTAAACACGGTCTACTTAGTGCAGCCACGAAGTAATGAGCACATACTGTCAATATACCCCCTGCTCTGCTCCCTGGCGAGAACGTGATGGGATCAGGTTGTAAATGGTCTATAATAAGCTTGCGCTGCCACCAACAGCACCAAACACAGCTAAATAACAGGGGCGTGCGGGGCTGTATCTGAGGAACTATATTATACAATACATCACCTCCTTACAGGAAATCACCTGATGACTTGTAGTATCCGATACTAAAGGTATTTGGTGCAGACAGGGCAGATTTAAGGATGTAACCCTTGCAAATGCAGCGAAGAGCTGGGAGAATGTTGTCAACAGGGTTGCTAATATATCTGTCACACAGCACAGCATGCAGTCTTCGGGTTGGGACCTGTGTGTGTGCATTGTGTCTGACTGAATTTAAAGCCACGGGGAACAAACTACACACTTGACACACTCTACCTCCCCAGAGTTTGTGCAACTCTATACAATTAAGTTGTAAATCCAAAGACAATTCTCAACCAAGTAAAGTCAACCCGATCAGTTCTCTCAGTCTGTGTCAGTGTGCCTTTAATTAGACCCACATCGTGGAGGCCTTATGATGGCAAATTTTTATTTTATTGTCCCTCTGTTGAATGGAATTGGGGCACATGCTTTGTACATGAGTTCTGCTGAACAGACTTGGGGCGGATGGCCAAAATGTTTTGGTTGTTACCGGAGGCAGGGGTGATTCATTGATGCCAGGGAAGCCGCTGGGACGATGCAATAAAACCAGATATAGCGTTGCAGCTTGTGATCTCAGAAGTTAAGAGGCAAAATAAATGTTACAGTGGCTCAGAGGTAATGAATGTATTTATAACCTAAAGCAACCGCAACCGCAAACCTAATAACCCTAAACGTAATCCAAACACTACCTCACACCAACCCTAACAAATCCCTAACTACAGGCTACCCCTTACTCCTACTCAAACCCCACACTTCCCCAACCTAACCCTAACTCCTAAAGCCTCCAATATCGTCGCTGTGATGCTAAGAGCGTGAAGGGCACAGATAATCCACACACTGCCATAGCATTCATTGTCAGCATTTGGTGTGGACGTGCAATTTGTGCACTCTCCATTCGGTGCTTAAAAAAGTCAGAGGTATGCGACAAATCTGGCGTGAGGGTCTTGGCTCGGGCCGTGACCTTTAATTAGTTTCAACACAACCCTAAAGTGTAATGCACACAGCCACTGGACGACATTTAGCTAGCGCCGGTGCACCAATTATGTTCAATGTAACAACCCACACATGCTCTGCAGATTACTGTAACAACACTGCCTCCTGATCAGCTGCGATATTAATTAGCTAGGTTATTGATCTGATATCAGCTAGCTCATTGAGTGTTGGGATATTAGTCAACTGCCATATTGATCAGATTATGCGTGCAGAAGAAATGTCAGCATTGCATCATTCCGGTTACCCCCACCACCCCACCCCACCCACCAATCTCACCCGGTATCATCTCAGCCTACTCAGTAGAGGGATAGCGTTACCACATGCTTGCTGCTTTACACATTCTGATAGCGCTTAGATGTTAGCCCTGGAGCAGTGGCATGCATCGCTCCTTACCGGGATAACACAAGGTCAGGCCAGGGCACCAGATCCCCTTCTCTCCTCCCAGGGGAGAAGAGAGCCCAAGATACCAACAGCCACCCCACTACGCCACAACCCTTGGACTACAGCTGCCTCTGAAGACTCCTCCTGCGGAGGTCTTTATCGCACAAGGTTTCAAAAAAAAAAAAAGTAAACTGAAATTGAAACAAAACAACACATGCAGGGCTTTCATTCAAATGGCTCCCGTCTGTCTTTGCGAGGCAGGTCCAGTGTTCATGTCATATTGATTATTGATTCTGTATTAACCTAGTATTAGTATTGCATTGAAGTCAGAGGAAGGGAGAGCATGGCAGTGAGCAGGTAATCTTCGGTCTCCAGAGTGAATCCGACGCCGTAATACTCCTGTCACACACTCACCAGAACCCCTTATGCACACCAGAGAACCTCCTGTCTCTCAGACCGGCCAAGCCAGGAGGTTCCTACAGGAGGAGCAGGAGGAGAAAGCTGTGTGTTCATACCTGCGTCTGCAGCCTCCGGCATGATTCTGATGATCTGAAAGTCTTCTGCCTGCTGTGAAAATAGTGAAGACTGCTGGGACCCAACCCTTTTATCCCCCCCTCCCCCCCCCCTCCCCCCGATCCCTCACCCCCTCAACCTCACGCCCCTCTCCCACATGCACTCTGTTATTCAGGGAACACACACACACACACACACAAAACATACACTGCAAGGGGTTGGGGTATCAAGAGTTACTTGAATCTCAGAGGGAGGGAGAGAGAGAGAGAGAGAGAGAGAGAGAGAGAGAGAGAGAGAGAGAGAGAGAGAGAGAGAGAGAGAGAGAGAGAGAAAGAGAGAGAGAGAGAGAGAGAGAGAGAGAGAGAGAAGAGAGAGAGAGAGAGAGAGAGAGAGAGAGAGAGAGAGAGAGGCTAATTGTGAAAGAGACACAGACAGGAAAACAAATCATCTCTAAGTTGATGTATTGTATTAATCATCCATACATTCATAGATCATTAGAAATAATTAATTTAGTAAGTAAGGTGAAACCATTAAAAGATAATACGACTTGCCATAGTTTAGTTGAGTTAACTCAACTAACTCCCATATGGTTTATTCCGTAGAGCAAGACACTAACACTGCAAGGGTGAGGGGTTCAATTCCCTGTGGATCTTAGTAAGGAGATAAAGTGACTAACACTGCAGGGTTAGATTTCTATTCCCTATGCAGCTCAGTAGAGCAAGACAGTGAGACTGCCAGAATAAGGGGATCCATTCCCACTGGGGATACCCATAGTATCCACTAACCATGTGTATATGTATCCACATCTTTAAAGGAAACAACTTTTAGCAAATGCCCTCTAGCCAACTTCTGGCAGACACTGTTTTTAATCAAGGGGTGGGGCTATATTGCTGTTCAGGCTTCTCCATTTGCTCAAATCAGATTTGGAGGTGTCGCCAGAATGATTGATTGAGGTAACTTGGTATCCCACAACAGCCCGGGACAGGTCACTTCAGTGTTTGGCCTCCTAGACAGCAAATTGAACGCATTGCATCTTAAATGGCATTTGAATTGAGATTTGGACTGGGATCAATCCCCAGCACTGTTCAGTTGCCCCACTACATTTCATAAAAATACGTTTTCAGTCCCAAAGCACATGATGGTCCGCAAATGTCAGTTACTATATCAGAAATACAATCATATGGTTCATATGGTTCAGAGCATCTTCAATGCTACGCGTAAAGGACGGACACTTGCAAGGGTTGCCCATTTGATACTTAAGGGTTGATCATTTGATATTCAAGGGTTTATCAACACAATCAACCCTTAAGTATCAAATGATCAATGTTGTTACGGAGGAACAGCACCACCGAGGAAAACACATAAAGTAACGGAGCGCTCGGGGCCCTCTGTGGCATTACAAGGACTGGGAGCTGAACTGGGGTGACATCATGTCTCCAGGAGGTCAGGGTGTTGAGTGTCTAGGGAAACGTCGCCACCTTCCTCTCCTCCTCCTCCTCCTCCCACTCTCATCTATTCTGGTAGGCGGCGGGAGCTTCGGCTGTGAATGCCTAAACAACAACTTCATCCCCCGCTCCACTGGGGGCGGGGATCAAACACTATCAACAGAGGAGGCTGTTCGTTCAAAGCGCAGCAACGCACGAGTTCTTCACAAGGGAAACACCACGACAGGAACAGGTAGTGATCTTAAAAGAACGGCGAAAATTCTGGATCACAGAGTCTGAGAGGTCGGATTAAACAAAGAAGAGGACACATTATGTAGTTAGGCTGTAAGGATACACAAAATATGCTTCTTGTGTTCTTATTCTTAACCAATTTCCCTTAGGGGATTAATAAAGTCTTATCTTATCTGATGGTTCTCTCAGTTCCTCTGCCCGCGGCCAAGGAATAGACACAAGGACAAGACACCAAAGGATTTGGTCGTAAATCTCAGGTCACGGCTCTCAGCACGTAGGTCCTCATCTCTGGCACGGAGCGCAGGCGCGAGGGGCTGAGGGGTCGGAAAGGAACAAACACGTCAGTCTTTGATTGAACGAGACTAAGTGGGCGGGCAGAAACACTGTGACAAAATGACTGTTTTCACGTCTTGCCGCGCTGCTTTTGTAAATGTTTATTAATGATACCAATGCTCATTTAATGTTTCTAAAAAAATGAAAATAAACCTGTGTCTAGTGCTGGATTATAACAGGCTCCCTGATGCATGAGACGCTTTACAGCACACCCATTGAACCCCATTTGGTTTCCTGTTATTATAGTTTTTCAAATGTTCCTGTTATTGCACAGTAGAACTGCCCGGTCTGAGATTATGTCAATGGTAATCACTGACATTGCATGTACAGTAAGTGACATTAACATTATGTTCAGTCAGACTGCTGGGTTATAGTCCTCTCCTCCTCCACCTCCTCTTCCCCTTAGAGGAGAGACAGCACTGAGTGTGCGAATGAACAGGACATCTGCTACATCTGACTCGCTACAATCTCTACCCTACATCTGGCTCACCACAAGCCCTTCACCAGGCTATATGTGTTTCACTACAGGCCTTGCACTACATCTGGCTTGCTCAAGTAAATAGGGTTACAGCAGCGGCACGCAACAGGGAACCAGATAGCAGGGTAACCAGTTCAAGGGTTCAAGTATTTAGGCCCTTGTCCTTTGAGTGATCTGATAATGGCTGCTAAAACTGACAGGTGGCCTAGGGGCTGGAGGATTGGTTTAGATTGGGGTGTTGTAAGATCTGAGGAGCTGCGCTAATGGAGATAGACCTAAGCGGTGAGCATAAAATCTAAGTAGCGTCATATAGAAGCAACCAACTGGAGCAGATATTTCTCTGTGCATTTGACTCACTGACAGCTCAGATGGCTATGGTAGTTCTTGTCTTCTTTTTTTTGCTCTGGTATTTCAAACCAATTATGCTCAATCGACAACTCTTAACATTGCATTGCAT
This sequence comes from Urophycis tenuis, assembly GCA_036785325.1. Classification (NCBI taxonomy): domain Eukaryota; kingdom Metazoa; phylum Chordata; class Actinopteri; order Gadiformes; family Phycidae; genus Urophycis; species Urophycis tenuis. The sequence continues at coordinate 3,270,762 of JAXIVH010000027.1, forward strand.
AACATGTCAACAAATAACCAGACATATCTGTACATATCTGTATAATCTAATCATGGCAATCCTTATATTTATCAATTCCTCATGCAAAGAGAAAACAGGGTGAATTGTGTCTGTAGAATGTATTGTCCAGGATCTATGTAGATCTAGAGTTTTTATTTTTCACAGCCGATCGACAGTGATTTCAACATTTTTATTTTTGAATTATTTTATTTTTATTTCCACTTTTATTACAATAACGTATTTTATGTTTCGTTTTTACCTTTAAAAAACTCCAACATATTATTATAACCTTACTTGATGCAACGGTTCACGACACTCGCAGAACAGCGGCAGCAGTTCTTTTTCCCTCCACACGATGATGCTGTGGGTCAAGAAGATATACTGCACTCGTAGTCATTAAGTTCCATGATACAGCCAGTACTTATAGTAGGGTAGGAAGTGGGGGGGGGGGGGGGGGGGGGGGATGTTCACCTGCACCCAAAAGGTTTTTTCTAACCTAGCTTTGCTGGATTTTCGGCTGTGAAAAATGAAAACTTTAAATCTACATAGATCCTGGACAATACATTCTACAGACACAATCCACCCCATTTTCTCTTTACATGAGGAATTGATAAATATGAGGATTGCCATGATTAGATGATGTATGGTGCATAAAAACCCAAATAAACCCAAACAAATGTAAAAAAAATTGATGATATTGGATCACTGGAACTCCTCCCCTTTGGACCCTATTGATATGTTTTCTAACTTTTGTATTTTTACAGTCTTTAAGATGTCTGATAAACAAATGTTGATAATCCCCACCTGAAATATTGTCACATGTATGTCTATTCTGGCTATATTGGTTGCCACCCTGGATTTCCAAAAATGCAAAAAAGAAAATCAACATGTAATGACAAATATCTTTTTCAAACTGTTATATATTTGTAATGCTTTAGGTGTCTGATATATTCCCCACATTAAAATATCGTGCCAGGTTTTGATTTAGATTTTAATCAATTTGAAACTTAGAGCAATAAGGGTGGTGGAGAGCCACCCCAAGCCCAAAATAAGAAAGAAGCTGTTAGGTGAAATCTGGTGCCACACTATATCGGTGCTGGCCCATCTTCCCACCTTCTCTACTAACAGCCAACGTTGATGATAATCTGTGAAACTAAAACGGATGCATGCTAATGTTCCACAAATAAAAGAAGGGAGACATTGATGGTAAGTCTGAAGAATATACTCCTCTACCAAGTTTGAAGCTGCCTTGAAGACATTAGGGAAAAAGAAAGTCAACACTGTTATACTATGATAGCTAATTGGCTATTTGGTCATTGTTGCTAATCACGCCCAAGTCTAAGTCAAAGAAACACAAGAAAGAAAATGATATTGAGTCTGAAGAGTTCACTCCTGCTACAAAGAAATTTAAGAGAGATGATGGTGACAAATCAGAAGACCATGGTCCTGAAACTTGTATTTTACATGTACATGGCTTTGAATGTGTAGATTTCACACCACTCAGTAAAAGAGTACTGCAACATCAGGATCAGACGGGCATGATCAATCATACTGAACCATAATGTAGAGGTCTTGCCAAGGTGGCCGGCACGCACCTTGTTTTCGTATCCCTCATACTTCTTGAAGATGTCGAGAGTGGAGGGTTCCTTCAGTGCAAGGTCAAGGTTCTTACGACTTCAGGTCAAAGATCAAAGAGGGCTTTGGGATTGGTGATCTCCACATTCTCCTCCTCAATCAATCTCTGAAGTAACAGTCGTTCCGTGGCTTCACTGACTGTTTTGAGAGAGAAAAGTGCTTTTGCATATGCCTTCCCCTTCAGGACACCTTCGAGACAGCCACTAGGGACAAGTTCTGCCTCGATGAGGATTTCAGCGTAGCCTGAGCCCATGCATTTGTGCGCTGTCACCATGCCCATGTAGGTCATCCAAGTATGGAAGGGTCCTGGGGTGACCACATGCTTTTCATACTCATCTGGAGTGATGAGAGGCAAGGCCTTCCTACAACCACCGAGGTCAAAGGTGTTGAGAACGTTTGATGACCCACCTCCATGGTGGCCTCCTCAGACTGTTTTAGCAGCTCCTTTATGACTGAGTACTCTGTAAAAGGTTGGTTGATTGGGGTGAAGTAGTCGATATTAGATCTTCGAGGGGGCTTGTCACCAGTGGCTGATACAAAGCCAGCAAACCCTGTGACAAGTTGCTTTGATCCACTGCTTCCCACCACGGACAAGTAACCAGACACGATACTCTTGGATGCAGTTTGAGTAGACTTTGTTGTTTGCTGTGGGTGGAGTAAAAACTGCTCCAACAGGAAATTTGGGGCCGACTCAGCTATAGATATGGACGGTGTCCAGGTTCTCAGGTATGTCTACCTTGAGAGAGCGTGTCTTGTTCCGCTCGTAGAGAGGGAGCATTTGTTGATTTTCCAGAGGGTTGGGGGCATCAAATCCAGGTTTCACCTCCTGTACCATGATCCCACCAGTCCAGTTCACCACATTTGAGCCATGGATGTTTGTTGTTATTTTGTTCAGATTGTCCCACTCGACGTGAAACACATAGTTCCCCTCACCGGTAATAATTTGTGGACCGAGAGAGATGGAAACCTCATTGAGGGCCTTGGTTAGATCGGTCTCAAGTTCCGAGCCTAAGTCGTAGGTTTCACAGTGACCTAGCCTACTGAGAATAGTAGTCAGGTGTTTGTTTGTTTAGTGGTACAGAGGAGGATATGCTTAGGCAACTTCCACTCTCCCTTTTTCGCAGCATGGCAGATGTCCTGAAATAAAATAAATTGAAAAATAAATGAAACAATTGAAGTGTTCAAGCAACTATAGTGTACACAAAATAAAACATATGCAATATTAAAAGTCAAAAAGTACATCAAAGTGGAGAGTTATGTCATACCTGACTCATAGACAGCACAAGGCCTTTGTCTTCTCACTCTTCTCTAAGTCAGCATCACCAGAAATGATGAGGGTCAGGAACCTCATGAGATCAGTTGTGAGGAGGTCATCCAAGGACATGACCAGATCCTCAGCTGTGGGAGGCCAAGGAAGAGGATTTGACTCTCTGTATGTCTTCTGGATTGTAGCACGAATAAGAAGGGCCACATCTTCATACTTGTCCTTGCTCCCCATCTTATATGCTTGTGTCACTGCATCTGAGATGGATAAGCTGCTTCTGCTGTGACCACAGAAATGCCAATTGCCTCATGCTTCTCAAGTTTGCTCTTCAGATTCTCACTTCTGTACTCAGGATTGGGGAAGCCATTTCCCTCCAACTCTTGGGTGTAGACAAGACGCAGTGATGCAAGCCGGACAATCTTGTTCTCTTATCGCTTCATCTTGAATGACATCAAGTACAGCATTAAATGACATCTGATGTGCAGCAGCCATGGTAGTCTGCTCTGTTTCACCGACAGGGTTGATAGCAAAGGTTTTACCTCGGGATGTGACTCCCTTATGCTTTGCATACTGTATTTCATGTTGAAGGTGGTAGTTCAAAGGCTTGAGGGGTCATCTGTTTCCATGTAGGCTCCTTCAATGCTCCCTCCTTAGCCTTATATACTGGGAACTTGATGCATCGTTTGGTCTTTCCCATTACTTCCACTTCCAGCTTTCCACAGAAGATACACTCTGGAGGGAACAGCATGCTTAGCAGAGGGACATGGTTTACACAGTGTGCGTGATGTTGTAGCTTGCTTCAACATCAGCTTGCTTGTTTCTAAATTGGCACAAGACTGTCTGGAATGAGATTACAGTCATCCTCCATGTAAAATGGTGAATCAAGAACTTCTTGGAGATATCTATCATGAATGCTGTGTAGCAGAGCCAGCTTGTCGGTTGTAGACCCTTTAAAATTATTGAGTGGTGTGAAATCTGCATACTCAAAGCCATGTACATGTAAAATACAAGTTTCAGAAACATGGTCTTTTGATTTGTCACCATCATCTCTCTTGCATTTCTTTGTAGCAGGAGTGAACTCTTCAGACTCCAAACAGCTTCTTTCGTATTTTGGGCTTGCAGAGTCTGGACTTTCTGATGGCCTTCAGTGTTATTGACTCTCCACCACCCTTTTTGCTCTAAGTTTCAAATTGATTCAAATCTAAATCAAAACCTGGCACAATATTTTAAAGTGGGGATTATGTTTATCAGACACCTAAAGCATCACAAATATATAACAGTATAGTAATAGACATGTGTCATTACATAATGTACTGTTAAGATATTATGTTGCATTTTTGGAAATCCAGGGTGGCAACCGATATAGCCAGAATAGACATACATGTGACAACATTTCAGGTGGGGATCATCAACATTTGTTTATCAGACATCTTAAAGACTGTAAAAATATAAAAGTTAGAAAACATAACAATAGGGTCCATAGGGGAGGAGTTCCAGTGATCCAATGTCACCGATTTTTTACGTTTCTTTGGGTTTATTTGAGTTTTTATGCACCATACATCATCTAATCATGGCAATCCTCATATTTATCAATTCCTCATGCAATGATGAAAAGAAAATGACGTGAATTGTGTCTGTAGAAGGTATTGTCCAGGATCTATGTAGATTTAAAGATTGGTCCAAAAAATCATACATGGGACAATAATTTGCGTGGGGAACATCACAATTCCTTTACTAGACACCTTACAAAAAACTAGGTTAGAAAAATATAGAAAAATATAGGCCTACCTTTCGAGTGCAGGTGAACATCCTACCTTACTATAAATACTGGCTGTATCATGGAACTTAATGACTACGAGTGCAGTATATTTTCTTGACCCACAGCATCATCGTGTGGAAGGAAGAAGAAGTGCTGCCGCTGTTCTGCGAGTGTCGTGAACCGTTGCATCAAGTAAGGTGTGTTATGTGTTATATGCATAGACTGTATATATATAGGTTATATGTTGGAGTTTTTTAAGGTAAAAACAAAACGTAAAATACGTTATTTTAATAAAAGTGGAAATAGGCTAATTACAATGAATTATCAACATACAGTTATCATTGATTAAAAATACCGACAGAAAATATGATGTTGAAATACTGTATATTCGGTGTATGGTTGTTATTTGATATTTGAAATATTGGGTGGGCCCAGGGTTCGAATTGCACAGTGGCCTACGGGGAGCCCTATTTTTTACAGTGCGCACCACGACTGTCCAATTCACATGCATGCACATTAAAGTGGGCCGTTTTTTACAGCTCCCCTGAATGTGACAGCTCAGGCTTTCAGGGGAGGTCGTCGTGACCCTTTCAGGGGAGCCGAGCTCCCCTTAGCTCCCCCGTAATTCGAACCATGGGTGGGCCTATTTCGTAATGGACAATAATCCACGTGAAATTTACAGTAGCAGAACTGTCCACAAGATGTCAGTAATGTTCCATTCTAGTCCCCAGTCGGAGCTGATTTCATTTCGTCAGATGTCATAATTGCTCCTCAGCCCTCAGGGCACCTGTTTGGACTTACCTGTTCCTTCTGAAAGTGTGCTGAAAGTGAATGCTGAAAGTCTGCAAGTCCGGGCAACCCTCCCTTTACATATTTACTAGTTCGCTCGTTTCATATGTTTAATGTGAAGCCCGGGTTGAGTGGCCGAATTGGTCTTCTTGCGTCTCCACGCTAACCTAACACATACCAACCCTTATTCAATTTACAGATAAAGAAGTTAGATGTATACAGTAATGGAATCTTGTGTTAAAAGCATTCATGTGTGTTATTATTAATATGATACGTGACACTTTTTAAACTGTGGTGGATTTTAAATAATTTAATTGAATCTGCTTGGGTATGCGCTGTTACCTTGTGAGACCTTCATGTTTACGTTCCGCAGTGGAAAGTGAACTCGCGAGATCAGGATAGTCTCACGGGGCTAGTTGAATTTTCCTCTAGATTAGAAAGATATTTCAGATCATATAGGTACAATGTGGGGTTATAATATAAAGTAAAGTAATGATATAACACCGAAATGTGAAGGAGAGAGATGCAAACTGCTAAACGTTACCTAGCCTGTCCCTATACGTCTTGTTATTGTTAGAACCTACAGTACCCCACTCTGATTTAGTTGGCTGTGTGGTTTTAAGTGTCTTTTTGTTTTGTATTCTTAGACACATGGGCACATAGACTAACTTCCCAAACATCAGGGAAATGATTTAAATGCATTTGTCTCTGGTGCCTTATTGGTCAGTTGACACTGACCTTCTGGTACATGTGCACACACACACACACACACACACACACAGGTTGTGTTGCAGGTTTTGTGCATGTGTCGTCCACCTAACCCTGAGTGATGTCATGCTGTGACATGGCGCTAACAGGACTGACAGCTGCGGTGGACCCCTGCTAAGGAGCTCATATGAGGCCCTCTGTGTATCACCTGTACACAGAAAGATGATACACCATGAGCCACGACAGGGCTTCACATGTTGCTATGTGGCTGCGTTCCTATTCTCCTTCCCTTACGCTCCATCCTTAGGCTCCATGATCGCGCGCGCCTCGAGCAGTAGGAGACGACCACTAGCATTCGTGGTGGAGCACGAGGGCGCCAGCAGGGGTCTGGAATGCAGCCGGTGCTGCTGCTTCACCGCCGACTGTAGGCTGTAGGATTCACACTGTTTGGTCGCTTGGTGTAACTCATCGGTCTCAACAGTCAACTGTCACTGAAGTCTTCTACCAGACAGGACCCTGTGGAGCGGGCGGGGAGTCATTGTCCGGGACAGAGTTTAGACAGCTTCCTTGTCGCTCTTTAACGGCAGCCTGATTCCTCCCCAGAACAGAACAGTGCAGTGCTAGTGGATTGGTTAACTGACGAGATGAGATTTTGTGGAAGTTGTGCATTGACAATACAGTTTGTTCTATCAATAGTCCTGATGGACACGACCTCTCCCTCAGACCTCCTCTTAGCCCTGACGGGGTCAGGGTGTCACTGCACAACTTCAAGTTCAAAATTTAGAAATCTTAAATTACCTCAAGGGGAAATACTTCCTGCGGCATAAACACCACAGCCTACGCAGTTAAGAGGACAGTCTCTCCACAGGAGCCATTAACAACATGAAAGCTAAGCATAACAGTCAGCGTTTCTGCAATGGCCAACAAGATGAAGTCTTCTGGGCTGTGTTTTGTAATGGATGGTTTGATTAATTTAGTCTTTAATTAATTACCTTTTTGATGAATTTCGAATTTTCCATTTGAAAATTTCCCGCCCATGTCTGCTGTCCCATGCTAACAGGTAGTTGGCGTATTAGCCCTGTCTTCTGCTAACCGCTGGTTAGCGTGTTAGACCCGTTCCCTACAAATGGCTGGTTAGCGTGTAGGTCATGCCCATGTGCCAACAGCTTGAAGCGTGTTAGCTCTGTACCCTGCATGGCATGCCGCAGCCAATAAACACGACCCCAATTCACAGCTTTTACGACGTGGAGTTTTGGGAGTGTTGTGGGGCCCCCCACAGATATCAAGGCATTACAATGCTTAATAGTTCAGTGTTAATGTAGGGTCGGTGACAGAGTATGACCTTGTTCAGTCAACTCTGTGACTTGCTGGTGTTTGCAGTGCAGGAATCCTTAGGCTGTGAAGATTGCTATTACTGTGAGTGTCTACCTGCTGGGGTGTTGGCTGTGAAAAACAGGCAGAGATGGGCGAGGACTGATGGGGTCTGGCTGGTTCAGATGTTCCTTTGGTGCCAACGAGCAAGGCACTAGGACCATGTCTCACGGACACGGCAGCAGAGCAGTATGTCACTACACCCTGGATGCATGTGGACATGTGAACATGCGTGCACATTAATGTGTGCATGTGCGCATTGCACACGTGAACCCGCCCACTCACACACACACACACACACACATGCAAACAAGCACGTTCACATGCATGCAAACGTGTACACACACATCCACGAAGTCAGGCCAACTGTTGGTCCGTCCATCAGCCTGTCATTGTGTCCCGTCCTCTCTTTCATCCTGTCTCACATCAAGACTTTTTATGGACAAACCCTGCAGACACAGTTCCAGTTACACCCCCAGCCCTCCGCGTTCCCTCTTGTCCTATAGGTACCTTTTGTCTCAGCCTCGCTCCTCCCCGTGGGGTTATAAGACCAGTGCCAGGGGTAACCATGAGTAACCAGGAATTACCAGGAGTAACCAGGAGCGACCACATCTCGCTGCGGGAGGGAATCGAACCTGCGACCAGTCTGGATAATGCCCGCCAACTCCAGGATCGTTTGTCCCGGCAAGAAACACTGTGAGCAATACCACCATGACATTCTGATAACTACTACAATACCATATGAAGGCCACTCATTTATGTCACAGTACCATTTGACATGTTATATTATTGAAGGTTTTTATGGTAAATTGAAGTTGATGAACTCAAGGTGGCTTCCGATTGGATGGAGACAGGGGATATGCTGCAGTGATTATTGAACGGTAGAATCACAGCACTCAAGTTACCTATCAATTAACAGTTGCATGTTTAGCGCTAATCACAAGAGTATAATGTTACTAATAACAGTTTCATGACACCTGTGTGTCATGGTTTAATGTTCACATACGAGAAGCCATTGAACCCACTGAGGAATATAACATTTATCATTTGTCATTTATCTAACCTTTAAGGGTATTCTTGGACATTTCCGGAATACTCGGACATCACATTTTAGCAGAAGCTTCTCATACCCATTCCACGTGGTTCTCGTGTGCCGTGTCTGTGAGTTTGCATGTGTGGTCTCGCGGTGTTTTGCGTTGACGTTGTATGCACGTATTTAATGTGCAGCACGGTAAATGTGACCGTGACGACCCGCGGCACAGCAAGGATGCTAGCGCGGCGACGGCGCCGCCGCGGCCAGGCAAATATAATTAGTGGAGTGAAACGGAGGCTGAGGGCTGCGGTCCGCCAGAGAGCTGTCCTGGAGCTCTTTAACAGCCTCCGATCACTCACCCGCCAAGTCTCAAAGGGCTGCTTGTTTTCACCACCTGCTATATTCAAACACTAGCTTAACATTCTCCCTGCCACTGCAGTGGCCCTCGCTTGGATACAATACCGTTGAACTCAGTATTATATACCTTTTTTAAATCATAATCGCTACTTATCTTTTTAAACCCAGCCGTAACTATTCTGTGGATACTTTGAAACCCTGACATAATTATTGACGTTGTCTCTGAACAAGGTGTTGTTGTTGATCCTTGTACCCTTGAAATAGCTCAAACATAAGCACTATAATACCTCTAAGCATAACCCTTACTATTAATACAATACCTCTGAAGGTAAGTATTATAATGCCTCTCTTAACCCAACCATAACAATATATTACCGTTGAACTCAAACATAACTCTCATACATTACCTCATCACTATAAATATAACACCTCGAAACAAAACCATAACTATTCGTATAATGGCTCCAAACATAAGCAAAGCTAATAATATAATAGCTGTTGATATAATCAATCCTATTATTATAATAGCTGTAAACACCCACATCTATATTAATATAATTGCTGTGAACATCACCACATCTATATTAATATAATAGCTGTAAACATCGTGGGTAATAGGCCATCCTCTGAATCCACACATAACTACTAATAGACTGCGGTCCAATGATCAGCAGCAGTGTGGCATTAGGGCTGGGTCTCTGGAGCGTGAGATTCATCACATTTCCACAACACATCAATCAGTGACTTGAGCTGGGCAGCAGCACTCCATCACTTCATAGGCTATCAATCTTACCATTATTGCGTAGTTCATTGGCCTGAACTATTTTGTTATGAATACTTTAGTCTGTAAAAAATATATAATGCAAAATAATCATAAATAATACTGAAGGCCCATCACACATTACCAGAAAGCAAAATTACATCGTCTTATGGTTTGCTTTCTCTGACAAAGCAGCCAAGACAAAAAAAAACAAAAGTATTCATTTCATAATGAACCATAAACCAAGTATTTACATTTCTAAAACATGAAGCCGCACATGTTTTGTAGACTTGTCAAGCAGTCATGTTTTTTTTTAGAGAAGTATACATTTTAGATTTGATGCGTTTCAACTAATGATTGCAGCCACTTCACAGCACATGCAGCCGCGGGCTGCCATGATGTTGGTGTGGAGATGGGGCCAGTGGATCCGGGATGTAACAGATAGTGTGTTTTAGTAATAGGAGCTACTTGATGCTTGTCACCCGCTGGGCTTTTAGCTGGCTGTTCCCTGGCGTTGTAATGCAGAGAATTCAACTCCTCACTTAATGCTGAGGAACAAGCCACAGAATACCAGCACAGGAACCCACAGTAATACTATAGTACTGACAGGGTTAGGGTTAGGACACAGTATAGTATTTACTACACACACTTAGTGCTTAATAATGCCAGTTTTATACTAGCAATGGTTAACCTAGCAATTGAAATGCTTGAAACGTGTTCTGGTGACTTTCTTACTGTATTAGCAGCAATTAAAGTTCAATTAAAGACCCATGACAATATGTGGACGCGAGGGCTTGTCCTGAAACAGTGGTGGCTTTAGGGGTGTGTGTCTGACGTCGAGGGACGGTTAGAACAGACACCTGTTGGGGTACACTGGACGCTGAGGCGGCCGACCCTAAGCTGCGTCTCTGGGGAGGCCCAGTGGAATGGCCAGAGGAGTGACTGGTGCTTGTCTAGGTTAATGGACCTCCTCGTCTGGGAGGTGGGCCCCCTGCTAGATCACTTACCCCTGGGAGAAGGAGAACATGAGGACTAATTCTGACCTTGTGACATCAGATGGTTCCGTGTTTACGTTGCTTTGAGCCGTGACACCGCGGCGTGCATACCGGAGACGTGGCCAGCATTATAAAGATAGCACCTCCCCTTACACCTCCTCTAGCACGAATGCCCCAATGCCCCCATCAGCCCATCTCTAGCATGTACATGTACATGTCAGAGAGAGGGAGATATATATATACATACATACACACACACACACACACACACACACACACACACACGCACACAAGTAATGCATATAGCACCTCCTTCTCCTCCTACACTTCCATCTCCTCTCCCTCTCCTAACACCTGTCGTTCTTCCTCCTCAGCCAAGAGGGCTAAAGATGGCAGCCCCCCTGCAGGTACGACAACCCCTGAATGCTGTCTTTAGTGTCAGGCTTTTGGTCAGATATACATTAAATGACCTTCAATGACCCTGAATACTGTCATACACATTTGTCTTCTGAATGGAAACTGTTTTCCGCAGCCATTCTTTAGTTGGGTAATTACCTATCAGTTATTCACGTCTTAGTTATGTGATTATCTGTTGGTCATCTATTAGTTAGGTAATGATCTATTCATAAGTTCTATTACTTCTATAACTTCTATTACATCTATTACTTTGATCTATAATGTGGTCTGACTTTGGTCTCCTCTGTGCGTTCTCCTCCCTGTTCTCTAGAGAAGATCCCAGAGTACGAAGCGAACATCCCAGAACCCAAGAGCCGAGCTGACCTGGTCAAATGTAAACATGAATCTGTCTGAATCATAATCTGTTCATGCTCTCATCAACTTACTGATGAACACCTGAACAGCGCATTAGCCAGCAGACGGCAATCCCTGTCTCGCCGCGCTGATGATTGGTCGATAACGAGGTACAACGTCAGCAAGAGTGACGCCATCTTTTTTCCAGATTGGGTGAAGCTGAGTCTGGACGATAAGACGGCCAATAAGACGCTCTGGATCACCGAGGGCGGAGCCAAGGTGGCGCGAATGACGGACGCCACCACGTGTCCCGTCCTGGATCGCCCCGAGAGATACGAACACACTCCGCAGGTACGACACGTACACAACATGTACACGACTGCACAAAATACACGCAACAAAATACACAGAACTAACAACTAGCATGAACACCTACCCCGACATACCATGGGTAGGTCTCTCTGCTACATAGCTCTTTTCCTGGGGGTATGGTCAAGGGTATATGGGCGTGGTCTAAATGAGAGGAGTGTAACTGAAAGGCGTAGAGTCTAGCTGGGAGTTTAAAAACAAAGTTAAAAAAAAAAAAAATACAGACAATACAAACAGTATTCTTCTACATGATCTCAAGGTTAAACAGTGTTACAGTTACAGTTAGAGTTACAGTTCTACTGGGTTTGAACTGAGCAGCCCTTCCACTAGTCCCTGTCTGCAAGTGCTGCCTCACTAGCAGGGCTGAAAAGCCACCTGCCCTCCTCCCTCATCTGAGCTGTATAGTGATGGCGCCTATTTGGCCGAAACTGCCTTAGCCGTAGTGAAAAGCCATGCCTTTGGTGGCACTGCCAAAAGACATGGAGTTTCAAATCTTGGGTTCTAACTGTACCTGCGCTGATGGAGAAGCAGCATAGCGAGAGGAACACTTTGCTCCTCCTGTAGATGTGGAATCATCTTTAGGAGGACAGGAGCTCCATGCATGTGGGGCTGGGGTTCCCGCACCCTACCCCCCACCATCAGCCCCTTTGTTGTGTTGCAGGTTCTCTGCAAGGAGGGCATCACTGGTTACCGTGGTTACTGGGAAGTAGAGTACTCGGGCTGGGTGGTGGTGGGCGTGGCCTACGAAGGAGCCGGGAGGAGGAACGGCCAGGGTCCCTGCGGCCTCGGGGAGAACGAGGAGTCGTGGGGCCTGGGCTGGTCGGGCTCCTGCTACCACTCGTGGCACAACGGGCAGAACGAGGAGATCTTCTCCCATCCCAAGTCCCCCCTCCTGGGGGTGTACCTGGACCAGCCTGCCGGAGTGCTCAACTTCTACGCCGTGGAGGAGCTGGGGGAGGAGCAGAAGGAGGTGCACCTGCTGAAGAAGTTTAAGACCACCTTCACGCAGAAGATGCTGCCCGGCTTCTGGGTGGGAACCCAGTCTTACTGCCTGATCCGCAGCCAGGGGGAGAACCAGCCGGTCAACTAGAGAACCAGTCAGACCCCTAGAACCAGCCGGTCAACTAGAGAACCAGTCAGACTACTAGAACCACTTTGTCCAGTATAGAACGAGGAAGACGACTAGAATGAGTCAGACCAATAGATCCAACCTGTCAGTGCACTAGAATGACTATAAACTAGATAACACTCCTGTCCAGAAGTGGCTATGTTTGTTTGATAATGTACATTGTATATGGTGGTAGGTAGTGATGATATACTGTAGATGATGAGACCTGTGAAGTGTAGTGCATAAAACTATATAAACTACTATTTTAAAGTTGATATAACTGAATATATGATTTGTATTAACATTCTGTTTGTTATTTTAAAGCCTGTATTTATTACTGTTTTTGATGTACCACTGTATTGCATTGTCTCTGATTGGACACTTGGAGACATACTAGAAACTATAGTTTGTATTACTATAGTTTTGATTAACTAAGGAGTGTATGAATTTGTATCTCCTGTTAATAATCATGTTGTTAATGGCCAAGTGTTGAATAAAAGGTCAAATCAAGTCAAATTGTCAGTCTCTAGTTTTTTGAGATGCTGGTGGTTGCTGTAAAATATTGAATTGACAATCCATTTGTAACACTTTACACTTTAGAAAGGTTAAAGGTTTTAACGGTTAAAATGTTATGTTGATCAATTTTTGGTACATTCACAACAGGATTTCATGGCTGCAATAGTTTATGTCTAAAACTCATTAATATTAAATGCTTGATAACTTTTTAAGGAAATCACCAGGACCTCCAAAAATATATGAACTAGCCACTGGGAACCTAAACAAACAAGAATAAAAAGACTTGTCTTACTATGAGAATTAAATCACCTTCCAGTTGACTTAACACTGGTGATGGGTCACTGCATCCTGCTCCTGTAAACCACCGCTACCTTAACTGCATGTTAGTCTGAGCTTTGTAATCTGAGACGGTCAGGGCTGCCGCCTGTCTAGTACCATACAGCAGAACAACACCTAACATCTGGCACTCTAACATCTGGCACTCTGCAATGTTTGTCCTCTGGTACCAGCACCAGTAGGCCACTGGGAACCCAACACTTGGGCACTGAACTTGTCCCCAGAAGCATGGCTGCTTTGAGGCATAAATGGACGATGACCAGAATCTCGCTTGTCCATCTAAAGGAAATAGTTGCCTGCATCTCGTGTTCCTGACTGTTCACACAGCAAAGACATCCCTCCCTGCATCTCGATCCCACAGCTGTTTTCAAGTCATGATTTTAAGGGTCTGACGTCATCCTGAGAGAATAGAGTGTTCCCCAGGAGAAGACATCTCCCCCAGACCCCCCCGCTGTCCCCCCCTCAACCACCACCAACACCACCACCACCAACAGCACCACCACCACCACCACCACCACCACCAACAGCACCACCACCACCACCACCACCACCATCAGTTCTCCGGGGACACAGTGGAGGATTCACATCACCATGCCAACCAAACAAAACACTGGCGTGATCAACGTCAAAACAAGTGAGGAACCTTTTGATTTAACATCTTCTAGTCAGCCCTGTATTTCTATGCTGTGGATAGAATGGTAACTTGTGTTTTTAATTATTATGAAAAATCCGTTATGTTGAACTGTGATCAAAGGAATCTTAATTATGTTAAATTCATCTAGTTCGTGGGCATTGGGCAGGTTGTTTTATTTCTGTTTTATGTATCATATTTCTTTATTTATTTATTTATTATCTATTGTTTTTATCCATAGCCATCCTTCAGAGTGTGACATCCGAGTGGTCTCTCTAATTTAGGAGGCTCATAAGGACACAGAGTTAATGGTGTATGTGGCATATGGGGACACAGAGTTCATGATGTAGTTTAGGTGGCATATGGGGTGAATTGCTAGGATGTTTGATGGGGTGACATGAGATGTAGCGCTAGGAAGTTTCATCACCATCGACCAGTACTTAAGATCTACTCTTGACATTAAGCCACAGCTGACAGCATCACAAACATGGAGATAGAGAGTTACCTGGATTGTATGTTTACAGTTTGGTGTTTGGCCAGTTTGGAGAGGAGGCCAGGCAGGCATGTAGAAAAGAAGCAAGGTAAGGGACAGATTACCCTTCATATTTAATGAAATCTGAACATGCTGTGAAGATGACTTTATCCCACATAACTATTTCACTTTATTGTTATTCCAGAGCTCCCTGTGTACGGGCTAAACGTCCGTGAGCCCACATGCTGAGCTGAACTCCTCAAATGTAAGAACACGTTGAACAATAAGCCAAATAATGAGCTGTTGCGCTAGCGTGTCCCTTACAGACTCCTCATAATTTCTTGAAATGTGCTCAGACTGGATCAACCTCTCATTCGATGACAAGACGGCCAATAAAATGCTTTGGATTTCCGAGGGCGGGTCTAAGGTGACTCGCAGGAAGGAGGTAGTCTGTCCCGTTCTGGACCGACTGGAAAGATTTGAATACCCCAGGTTAGTGTACTGTTAATAACTACTCAATTGTTATGTTGTTGTTGTCGTTGTTGTTGTTATCTATAGTCTTTATTCTAAATTATACTTAGCATTCTATATTGTGCTCTGTGTTATTTATTATATTCTCTATTATACTAAATTTTTTACCCGATATTGTATAATATATTATATGTTGCAGTCTATGCTATACTCTATGCACTATGTTCCCTACCCCTCCCAGGTGCTGTGTAAGGAGGGCATCTGAGGCCAGAGGGTACTGGGAGGTGGAATGTTCTGGCTGGGTGGCCGTGGGGGTCTGCCAGGAGGGGGCCTGCCGCAGGGCCCAGACGGGCCCCAACGCGGGCCTGGGGGGGAGAACCAGGACTCCTGGGGCCTGTGCTGGGGCTTGGGCTCCTATACCAGGTGTGGTACGACGGGTCTCACCTGGAGCTCAGGGACCTGGGCCTTCTCGGCCACGCTGGCCGTGTACGTGGACCGGCCGGCCGGCGCCATCTACTTCTACGCCGTCCTCGGGGAGGGCGCCGAGTGCAGCGCCGGCGCCCTGCTGCACTGGTTCACCGCGCCGACCGGCCACAAGCTCCTGCCCGGCGTCTGGGTGGGGATGCAGTCCACGGCCACCCTCCCCAAGAAGACGACGGAGGCGGAGAGTCCAGGCGTCCTGACTTTGGAGGACCAAAGTGCAAATGCACGTTCGTAGAGAGCCGCGGAACCAGGAGAACTTGGAAGCACTTTTTTTTTTCTAAAGGCGTTGTCCAGGGGGTCTGGTTCTCCTTCTAACAGATACTATGGCAGAACATATCTGTCGAGAGTTTGTTCATATATATAATAATATATGTGTTTAATTAGTTAAATATTGAATTAACGTTGAAAAAAAAACATGAACTTGACTCAGTGGTTTGACGGAAGAGAATCTAAACAGACCTCAGCTGAAATGTTAAACTCTAATCACGATGGTGCAATGCTGAAAGCCCAGTCCCAAGATTCATCGTTCTTCAATTCCCAATTTAATGTTAATCTGTTGCCATGGCATCATTTTCTGTTCTGCCTTTTATTTTATGAATGATGGCAGTAATTATTATTGTTTGCTCAATGATTTGTTATGTCTTCTCAAATAAAGTGTGATGTGTTGTGGCTGGTGTTCTTCTTGTACAATTTCCGGAAACGTCCATCTTCCACCTCAGACCTTACAGAACGGCGGTCGCCGGCTCCCGGGCCTTTTCTTGGCCCGTGAGCTTGTTTTTAGGACCCCCGACTTCTTACATTGGTAAGCATCTTCTTTCCCACACATTGTCTCATCCCATTACCATCTGCCCATCAGGTCAGTGTCCCAGTGAGATCGTCTCATGGTCTCTGGGGCAGCTCCACCCTCCAGAATGTTGTAATCAAATGTCTATTGCTTGTAAGCCTGTAACTTTATGCCATCCCATAAACATATCCGGCTCCAGGACATTCCACCTCCATCAAAGACAATCTTCACTATGTGGCCCACGAGGAGTCAAATCTGTCACCCCAAGTCTGACGTGAGGGAATCTAAGAGCATTATGTAATGATCGTAAAGCTATTAATAGTCATTGTTAATCGCTAACAAACTTGTTTGAACCGTGCTTTTCCCATCGTCAAACTAACCGATGTCACGCCTGGCTCTTCTGGCGGTGCGTGTGTGTGTGTGTGTGTATGTTCTGTGGGTTTTGTAAGGCTCAGTAGGATATAGGGTATCCCGAAAGCTGGGAACGTAACCATGTCCCTTTAATCCGTCAGAGCCCCGTTGTTGTATGCAGCACATACAAGTATAACGGTTCACACTGTCTCCTCCAATGTAGACTTATTACCACTGCTCTACCTACCATTACTACTGTCCTACTGTACCTACAATGTACTGTACCTACTATAACTACTGCCCTACTGTACCTACATTGTATTGTACCTACTATAACTACTGCCCTACCTACATTGTACTGTACCTACTATTACTACTGCCCTACTGTACCTACATTGTACTGTACCTACTATTACTACTGCCCTACTGTACCTACAATGTACTGTACCTACTATAACTACTGCCCTACTGTACCTACATTGTACTGTACCTACTATTAATACTGCCCTACTGTGCCTACATTGTACTGTACCTACTATTACTACTGCCCTACTGTGCCTACATTGTACTGTACCTACTATTACTACTGCCCTACTGTACCTACATTGTACTGTACCTATGATTACTACTGTCCTACTGTACCTACAATGTACTGTACCTACTATTACTACTGTCCTACTGTACCTTGATTGTACTGTACCTACTATTACTACTGCTCTTCTGTCCCTACTGTTACTACTGCCCTACTCCACCGACTATTACTACTGATCTTCTGTACTTACTGTTACTACTGCCCTACTCCACTTACTGGTAATACTGCCCTACTCCACCTACTGGCACTAAGCCCTAATCCACCTACTGTTACTACTCCCATATTACCTAGCAGTAGCTTACTCCTACTGCCCTACTGTCGACTACTGCCCTCCTGTACCTTGTAATGCCTACTCTAGAGTAGATTTCTATTAAACCATATTAACTCCAATAAACTGTAAGTCATAACTACATTACATTAACTATAACAAACTCCGTGAACTATATGTAATGCTGTTATTTAACTCTTAAATTAACTATATGGAACCATCGTATGGTGTCACATCCCAGCCATGACACCCTGGTAGATACGTTCTGCTTCCCACCGTGTATCATCCTACACGTTGTACTACTGATGCCTAAATACAATCATCACTCCTGCTGTCACGCAGCCATGTGGCTGTCCAAACAGATCGTCAACCCATGTACAGCCTAGCGGTGTAGGTAGCTTCTTCATGTGGTGATTGATGGTCTTGAGGCCACATGGTCTGTTTAACAAGAATAAACAAGTCTTAACGGATAAGAGATGTAAATTATGAGGTGACGATCAGCAGAAAGCTCTATATAACTCACATATATATGTATGAATCTTATATATAACTCCTATATATACATATATATATATAACTCATTTGCACACTGGGCTATATTTGTTGGCTTATGCTTGGCATGTGAGGGTAACTGTATGCTCATGTCAATGGTGAAGCCCTGAAAGTGACACCACACAAACACACACGCATATAGCGTGCACGCACACACGGACACACGCAAGATGGACATTATTAATCCCAGAGTGGAAACGTGGGTATCCCAGCAGACAGTACTGCACAGT
>JAXIVH010000027.1:3291845-3294631 GCA_036785325.1 Urophycis tenuis
GCTCTGCCGAACGGAGAGGGAGAGAGAGAGAGAGAGCGAGGGAGAGAGGAGAGTGTCAGCGTGTTGGCAGCGCTCAGTTGGGGCAGGAAGTTTGACAATCGGACGAACGAGGGTAAGGGAGCTGCTGTCTCCACGACAACTGGTGTCCACGACGACCGGACAACTGGTCTCCGGGACTGCCAGACCGTGGGACGGACGGACGGACGGGGCGGACAGCAGGGTGGTGTATCCCGGGGACAGACAGGACGGTGTATCCAGGGGGACAGCAGCCAAGTCGGGCCGGAGCTGAGAGGAAGAAGCAGAGAGAGAAGCAGCAGAATCAGACTAAGGTACTGTGATCAGGCTTACCTCTGACATTGCACTGCACACTAGTTCATCCGCACGGCTCATTGGAAATGAACCTCCACGATGAAGAGATTTAGGAAGTACAGGTGACAGATAGGGATTGAAATAATCTCAGAATGAACTTCAGATTGTATCACTTTTAGTCCTGTGTATTGTCGATACTGTTATGGCGTGGCTTACTACTGCACAGCCCTGGGTTGAGGTGAGTCTGTCTTTGTGTTCACAGACCTCTGTATTATTGGTGAATTAACGTTCTCTTTTACTGCAGTGGGTTTAGCACTACTACAATCTATCTCCTGTATGTCTCTAACCAAAACTCTGACCCATATCTCTGCTATACAGCAGCTTTATCAATAGAAAATGTTGCTCTCGCATCTATATCTTCCCTGCATCCATTCTCGAGACACTATATCAGCTATACATCATGTATAAGTTTATCCTATATCTCTCATCCAGACATTTTATACATAGAAATATCTCATATATTTCTCATCTGCATCTTGTATATCTGTTTTATATCTCTGCTGTATGTTTATCTCATATATATTGTCAATATCTCAACAATATCTCCCCAGTTCCTTTGTATCTATTACTAATACAAAAAAAGTATTGAAACTTCTGACTCCTATAGAGCTTCTCCACTTTAGACTTCTCAGCCTCACCTATAAATTATGTGTCAAATGTAAATACATATTTAATGCCATATTTCAACTCCATCTATTGGTGTGTTCAGGTCATCCCTATGAGAGGTTAAACACACTCTCGTGATTTGGTGACTTTGTGAGGAGCAATGTGGATGCTAATGTTGTGGTAGCCACATTAGCATCCCTGTGTTCACGGGAGGCACTCTACATGCTAGTTTGGTGTGAACCTCCAGACCACCACAAAGCCCCCTGTGTGTGCGGAGGACAGAGCTCGTGTTCATCCAGCCTCCACGCGTCTCTAGCATGTTAAATCCCCTGCCCACACACACTGTGTGACCCCACGAATCAGCAGGATTCTCCAAATATTTCCCTACACCCACAGACCCTCGTGGGCGAGAAGGTCGCGGCTCCGCTGTGTTCCTCTGTTGTTCTGTGTCTGGGAGGAGGAGCAGAGAGAGGTGGAAGGGTGTGGATCATGGGGTCTGGCGGTAGACCTGCGTCATCACAACATCTCACGCCTGTCGGGCTGCTGTGTGGGAGAAGCTCCACACAATGGCTCCTCAGGGTGTCTCTGCCGTCTTCATGTATATTTAATAATGGGGAGAAAGTGTGTTGGAGTGTCTCAGCATGTAGGCAGAGCGTGTCAGATTGTTAAGTGTGTAGGTGAAGTGTGCGACATTGTCAAGTGTGTGCAGGTGAAGTGTGTGATATTGTTGAGTGTGTGCAGGTGAAGTGTGTGACATTGTTGAGTGTGTGCAGGTAAAGTGTGCCTGATTGTTTTAGTGTGCAGGTGACAGGTGTTGGACTGTTGAAGATGAACTTGCAGATTTGTGTCACTGGTCTATTAATGTGGGGGAAGTGTCATTTTAAAAAAGATTTTGAAGTGACGTTCACTCTTTTAGACTCAAGGATTCTACTTGTCATCCACCATGGCTCTATCTTCACGTCACACTATAGTTAGTCTTTCGGCTGCATGTGCACGTCGCATTACGGAAAAGAGTCCAGCTGCAATTCCCCCTGCAATTGTTCAGTGTGTTAGATTAAGTGTGTTAGAACAGCGTTTTGTTCCCCAACCTGTTCTGGTGTAGTGTATGGCCTCATTAACACTAGAAATCTTCGAAATAATGTCTTCCTTCGACCTGGTGTTACACCATCATCACTTCGCATCATTATTAATGTCGAATATACATTGTGTTAAAAAAGGAAGAAGCTGAGATGAACTTCTGTTCGGGGGGGGGGGGGGGGGGGGGGGGGGGCATCACATGGTGTCAAAACAGTCTCAGTGAGTTCTTCTGCACTTCATCCCACATGGCCTGGCTTCTCCCCCTAACTCCGGACCCGCCCCCTACATTCTATAGACACGCCCCCCTTGCTCTCTGGACACACCCCTGGCATATCTCTCATTCCTGGTCGGATGCCAGGTTGGCTTTCACACGCTCCCCGCCTGTTACCACGGAGATGCAGTTGTCACCTGTCACATGACACAGGAGGGGGGGGGGGGGGGTGGGGGGGGGAGCAGCCGAGAATAGACCACAGAGGAGGGAAGAGGAGATGAGGAGAGAGGAGGAAGAGAGAGGAGAGGAGGATACAAGAGGGGAGGCGAGGGGAGGAGAAGACAGGAGAGGAGAGGACATGAGAGGGGAGGAGAGGGGAGCAGAGGAGAGGAGAGGAGTGAGCGGGTGGGGGGGGGGGGGGGGGGGGGGGGGAGGCCATATGTTACCTGATTGTGTTGTTGATCCAACTAAGTGTTCAGTAGTAGGGTCGTAGCTGTGCTATCTCTGCTATATCCAAGCTATA
>JAXIVH010000027.1:3294831-3317331 GCA_036785325.1 Urophycis tenuis
TTGTTCATATGCATGCCCCCCTCCCCCCCCCTCCCCCCCCCCCCTCCCCCCAGTGTCAGAGTGACCCCACCATGGATGACTGCAGCGGAGACTTTGTAAAATGTGTGTATTTTATTTGTATCATTTTTTATGATAACTACTATTGTATGTATGTATGTACAGTAGGTGTGTATGTGTGTGTGTGTGTATGTGTTGAACTGTATGCTTATTTCATAATTAGTTAAAACTGGCTGTGATCTGATTTTAGGTTGAAGAGTAAATACGTTTTCAATGATGGACATTAAGATATGCTACTTGTATGTGTACATTTTGAAGAAAAAATATCAAATTGTGTTATGATTTAAATGAATATTCTTAATGGAGAGTAGTGGTGATTATTGAATATATTATGATTACATTAATGATAATGATTGTAAAAGATGTAATTAAAAAAAGTACCTCTAACATGTTAAGAGTTGTCTTCAGAGGCGGGGGAGAAGGAGCAGTAGGCTGAGGTAGGGAGCGCAGGAAGTGAGGAGGTAGCAGGAGGAGCAGGAGGAGAGGAGGTAGTAGGAGCTGGGGAGGAGCAGGATGTGGTGGGAGGTAGCAGGAGGATCAGGAAGTGATGAAGGAGGAGTAGGTGAGGAGGAGAAGGAAGAGCAGCAGGAGGTGACAAGGCAGGGGGAGTAACAGGAGGAGGAGCAGGAAGTGAGGGTGAGGAAGGTGATGAGGTTGCAGGGGGTGGCGAGGAGCAGTAGGAGGTGAGGTAAGCGGTACGAAGGCGGTGAGGAGGAGCAGGAAGTGTTGCTCAACACTTGGCTGATCTCCTGGTTCTCCTGGCCGCTCAGTAGACCATCAGCTGATAACCGGTAAACCCACCAGATGGTCACACGCGCACCCACGCACACTCATACCATAAATAACAAATACACATACCATAAACACACACGCACCATAAACACACACACACATGCACATGTATGCAGGCACACACACACACACACACACACACACACACACACACACACACACCCACACATACCGTAAAGACACACACCCTGTCCTCATTGTGTGTGAGAGTGCGTGATGGTGAGTTTTGGTTGTGGAATGTGGATGTTTAAAGTGTATGTGTTTATAATCATACACGTGACGTGGAGAAACCAATATGACAGGAAGTGACCGTCTTGCTCTCTCTCTCGCTCTCTGTGTTATGTAACCTCTGGCCCTCTCTAAAACACTTTAACTCCACAAAGCGACAACATCCGTTCTGAACTTCAAGGACTAAGGGAAAGTACACCAGAACAGCCAAATCATTCATTGAATATTGATTTTGATAGATAAAAACTAGATTAGATTATACGATAAAGAAGAAGCCTAGTTTTTTATGATGTTTTATTTTTGATTGGGCCCAATCAAAATTAAAACATCATAAAAAAAAGTCCTTTATTGTGCCACTGTTGGTGCTCCAAGGCCAAGGGATCAAACGATCAAGGATAATGTTTTTGTCCCAATCCATCTGCGATAGCACACTAGGGTACATGCTAGTGTCCTTAGCATCTTGGGGGTGAGTAGCAATGTCAGGGTACTTAACATGTCAGGGGATTTTGCATGTTAAGGTGCAGTAAACATGGCACTTAAACCTAGTCTATAGTCACCATGGCAATGGCATAGGAACCGGGGGGGACTGGGGGGGGGGGGGGGGGGGGGGGGGGGGGAACGTGTCCCCTCCAATATTGGAGACAGTCGCACTTGTTCCACCCAAAAATTATACAGCGGAGGAGAAACATATTTGATTTTGAAATCTGACGCAACACAGCGTAAGACTGTTGTGTAGTTAATTTATGACATATTTCCGTTCAAACCATTAACGGATCTGTCGGGTTTCCGATACGTGTCCGCCCCCCCCAATGTTAAACTCATTCTTACGCCCCTGCGTGTGTGACCTGTGTGAGCCACGGCCAACCGAAAGTGACGCCATAACAGCCCCTTGCACTCTGTCAGGGATGTCTGGGATTTCCCGCGTGCCTCTGAAATTTAAAGCTCTGCACACGGAGTGCGTAAACTGCGTGTCCACGGCAACGTTACAGACAAAACACGACCATAAAGGCTTTAACTTTCTGGCACGTGCGGGTACCTACCATGTAAGGCTACGTGGGATGTCTGTGTACTTAGTGACAGAGACGTTTTGTTGGTGTCGGAAAATGCCGTGTCGTGTTGGGATTTTAACCAGATGGAGTGCGTCGCGGAACGTGCCTAACTGTCACCTCCTGGTGGGAAGTGTTTGTGTTTAGCTTCCCCAGAATCACCCCTGACTCATCCCTTGCACCTCCGACTGCCCCCCCCCTCATCCTTTAAAAGGGAGCCAACTTGCCTTTCACTTTAGATTCTCACTGACGCGTCTCGCATCGAGGGCTCCCGTCCACCGTATTTATCTCATATTTAATATTTTATCCCAGTTTGTATTTTTACGTGGGACTTTGTCCGCCGTTGTCTTCTAAATGCCAGTGTACACACGTCTCTCCTCCCCTCTGTTCTCCGCTCTGCTGTGCCTCGCCACCCTCCCTCACCGTGGCCTTTCGCTCTACATCACTGACTCCAGCCCCCTGCTGTGGCTAGGTGATCAGGTCAGGGAGAGACACCTCTACACAGGTAACCACGGTAACCACACTGCCACTGACTCGAGCTCAGCCGACCTGACCTTTGCCACAAGCAGACTGAGTGTGTTTCTGTAATTCTGTAGAGAGCCATCGGAGGGGGCTGTTCCTGGAGATGAGTCCAGACGGTCGGGTGACAGGTAGTGCTGCTCAGACACTTCACAGTAAGTTGGTTAAACTTTACCCGCCCCCCCCCCCCCCCCCCCCCAACCCCACAGGTGGACTTACTGCCCTTACCTTACCTTATCTAAAGGATGGAAGTGGACGCATCTGACACAGGGTGTGTGTGTGTGTCTGTGTGTGTCGCAGGTGTTCTGGAGCTGAGGTCGGTCAGACCAGGAGATACGGTCATCAAAGCGCGCCACTCATCACTCTACCTATGTGTGGACAGGAGAGGTCACCTGACTGGACAGGTGAGTCTAACCTCTACCTGCTCCTTAATGACCTGTCTCTGTATACACTCTCTAACCCCTACCTGCTCCTTAATGACCTGTCTCTGTATTCACTCTCTAACCCCTACCTGCTCCTTAATGACCTGTCTCTGTATTCACTCTCTAACCCCTACCTCTGTCACCAGAGACAGTACACAGAGTCCGACTGCACCTTCAGAGAGGTCATCCTTGAGGATGGGTATACCCGCTTCCTGTCTAGGCACCATGGACTTCCTGTTTCTTTGGCACCGAAGCACTCCGCAGTGAAACAGGGACTTCGCTTCAGCAGGTTCCTTCCGCTGCGTTGTAGTCTGTCAGATGAGAGGGTCTTGGCTCCACCACAGACCCTGGATCTGGACTCTGGAGACCCACTGGGAATGGGTCTGGGTTCACTCCTCAGCCCGGCATTCTCCCTGGACAACTAACCACCAAAGCCAGGACCCCCAACTCTTTTAAAAAGTTGAATGTTCGTGTTCCTTACACACATTGGTACAGGACCCACCCTAATACTGGAATAAAATTTTAAATTATTTTTTTAATAAGAAATAATTTATATAATGTTCATGTTTATTTTGGTATTTATATATTCTAGATTATTGGTGTTTATAGATATATTATTGCATTGTATTTCATGTTTTTAAACATAAAACATGTTTAAGCATGTGCTTTTAAATGGTGTATTTGGACTTCCGGTGTCTGAAGTTACTGAAGTGCATCTAAGCTTTGATATGTGTGCATATAGCATACACCTACGATTAGTAATAAGTGTCTCCTTTTTAAACATTGTGAATGGATATTTGGTTGATACATAGGCCTATACTAGACTTCTTTGTCAACGATAAGCTTGATAAAACAATCCAATGCGCAATACAGTGGCATGTAAACTTTATGTATCGATAAGGAAACGCGATAAAGTGTTGAAGTTTCCGCCTCAACACACGTGACGACACAAGTGACAACACACGTGATTTTCCAGGTGAGACGGAGCGTCGTCTACCAAATATTTGCGGTTTGGGAGTCATTTCATCCATCCATCCATTATCGAAACCGCTTATCCTCTACGAGGGTCGCGGGGGGAGTCATTTCAATGAAAGTTAAATTAAAAGACTGGATGAAAATGACATCGACATCCACGGATCAGAGTTAACGGCTGTGGCTCAGATTTTTTTCTGTCTCAAAAGAGGAGTCAGACAAGGAGATCGTTTGAGTCCGTTGTTATTTGCTGCTGGTCTAACCGTCGGCGGATTCAGAGAGATAAATTAAAGACAAAGGGAATAAGGGACTATAAGGAGTTGGAAACAAATATATTAATAACGGATGAAATACCGGAGGAAGCAGTCGTGGAGGGAATTTGATTCCGAAAATGCGGTATTTTAAGGCTCCATCTATCACTTCAAAATACGTGTTGGAGGAGTTGGGGATTTTGGGGGGATTTCACACATATTTTGGGATTTCCCAAAGCTCATGGATATCAGTGTCGGGTATTAACTTTGCTTTAGGTCCTCCACTTGTCATAGGCTACTGGGTTTAGGCATACTCCCTGATAATATGACAGTTAGAAATAAGATTCCTGTAGCCTACTGAGAGTTCTGCTTTTAATCTCAACAAAACGGACAGTTACAGTTTCCTTGTTGAAGCCACAGCCCCTCAGCATAACGCGATGGAGAGAAAGGTTAAAACTAAATAATATAGCCTATTTATCATGGAGAAAATTACAGCAAGTTTACAGTTGAGAACAGGTTACAATCAATACAGGCTATGCCAGAACTTCAGTCACCTCTTTTTTTTTTTTTTTTTTTTTTTTTTTTTTTTTTTTTTTACAATTGTTAGGCCTACTTGTGTCTAATTTCATTGTTCATTATTTAATTGGCTTTATTTATTTATGTGTGTGTGTGTGTGTGTGTGTGTGTGTGTGTGTGTGTGTGTGTGTGTGTGTTATGGCATGGAGTATTATCAGTTAAGTATTTCATAACAATGTTTGGAACAGACATGAAGGAAATACAAGTTAAACAACTTTAATTGTGTAGGCATCTTCAAGTAATTTATTCTCTATTCTCTATTATGTATGTCAAATAAAAATTCACTGAAAAAATACATAAATATGTGGTGTATTTGTTTAAGTTTAAGTTTTAAATATGTGGTGCATTTGTATATGTGACATCTCAATAATAATTTAAAAGTTTTCTGGTGTACACTTGGCCGTACGAAAACGCAAAAATATTCTATAATCTATTGTGGACAATATTATTTGATGTGAAATTAGTTACCTTGAATTTAATTCCCATATGGACGTAACAGCCAAGCGCCACCGTTTACTGGTAGGCCTACACCGAGAGATCTTGGTCTCTGGAGAAGTGCGCACGGGGAATATAACGCCCTCTGGCGGAAAGATATATAATGTCCCGTTATTATAATATCGACTTAATAACAACAATTGAGATACCGAAACTTAAATACGGTTTCATGTCACTATTTAAAGACTTAAAAATGTTTTGTAGGACTGTATCATTTATTTAAAAAAAGAAGAAGTTAAAAGCATATAATACATGGTTTCAAACACTTCATTTTGACATTCATATATTCACAAAATATTGACATTTAGAACCTGATAAACATTTTGTGTTAATAAATGTGACAAAAACTTCTAACTTATTCTAGTTCAACATAACAATCTTAAATTACTTTTTAGTGAATTACTAAAATAGAATCTTTATTACAAATGTTGATTCCAACATACAGCTTTCATGTTTTAAAGGGGCTAGAGACCTTGTCTTGACAGTGCACTTAGCAGTGCTACAGTGCAAAATGTTAAGACCACATCTCCAGGAGCATAACAATACTTAACACTCATGCTTGTTCAGTGTCCTGATAACTATATGTTCACATCACACAGTTTAAGTAACAAAAAAGGCACAAGGCTTATGGTCTAAGGTGGTAATGGTCAACCAGCATTGTTATTTACAATCAAAGCGGTAAACTAGCTGGTCTAAGACATAATGCAAACACGCAGGAATTCAATAAGCCCTTTTCATTTCACACACACTCACACACCTACACTCGCACTGCTACACTCAACACTATTTAGTGACATATGTATATATATTTATTTATTTAATTAATTATTTATTTATTTGGCTTTGACCCTGTACATTTTTGTCTTCTCCTCACCCTAGTAGCTTTCCTTCAGCTGATCAGGTCTGATGCATTGTGGGTAAGCCTGCAACTCAGACCTGAGTTACCAGTCGTTCACTTGCGGTTCCCGGACAGATGGCGTCCATAGCGTGGTAGTCTCCATCCGCCTCCCTGGTCTCATCCATCACCTCCTCCTCCTCCTCCTCCTCCTCCTCCTCCTCCTGCTCCCAGAGCGAGGGGCTGATGTGGCTGTACTCCGTGTGGTCTTCGGTCTCCGTCTCGCGGTGGTAGAAGTAGCTGAAGTTGGACACGATGACGGGAACGGGCAGCGAGATGGTGAGCACGCCGGCGATGGCGCACATTGAGCCCACCAGCTTGCCCCACACCGTCTCGGGGTACATGTCCCCGTAGCCCACGGTCGTCATGGTGACCACGGCCCACCAGAAGGCGTGCGGGATGCTGACGAAGGAGGTCTTGGCGTGGTCGGCCTCGGCGAAGTAGATGGCGCTGGAGAAGAGGATGACCCCGATGAAGAGGAAGAAGATGAGCAGGCCCAGCTCCCGCATGCTGGCCCGGAGGGTCTGGCCCAGGATCTGGAGACCCTTGGAGTGCCGGGAAAGCTTGAAGATCCGGAAGACCCGGACCAAGCGGATGACCCTGATGATGGCCAGCGAGGTGGCGGGCGACGCCTGATCGTCCTTGGCCAGCTCGGTGCCCAGGGTGACGAAGTAGGGCAGGATGGCGCTGAAGTCGATGATGTTCATCACATCCTTGAAGAAGAGCGTTTTGCTGGGCGCGCAAGCGAAGCGCATGAGGAGCTCGAAGGAGAACCAGCAGATGCACATGCTCTCCACCAGGAAGAAGGGGTCCTGGAACACATTCGAGGGCGGAGGCATGCCCTCTGAGACATTCTTGGGGTACGCATGGTACTTGTAGAAGTATTCCTGCAGGTCAAGGGGTCAGGGAGAGGGTACACTTTAGTTACAGGTCAACGATAACAACATGTTTATTTAGCAGGGTGTTAATCCCTCCTTGTTAATCCTCCCTAAAAATCAGATTTTTATTTGATTTGAGTGTTGGTCTTAAAATAAACATATGTAAAATCCTATATTTTTGCGAGGCTTGGCCAAGCAGTTTTTGAACATTCTGGTCCATGTGGTGGAGGTCTATGTCTGGTTAAACAGCAGGTGTCTTTGTGTTGATGAGTTTCCTGGTCTCTCCTCTACTATTAATAGCACTGTGAGAGAGATCTCGCTCTCTCACTCACCCTTCCTCCCTCTCAACAGAAACATGAGTGTCTCTCGCTCATCTTTACTCTGATTTCTCCTTTTACCAGCAGAAACATGAGTGTCTCTAACCCATTTTTACTCTCATCTCTCTCCCAACAGGAACATGACTGTCTCTCGTCCATCTCAACTCTCTCGCACTCTCTCTTTCTATCTGTCTCTCTCCCAGCAGAAACTGGAGTGTCGCTCACCCATCAATCTCATCTCAATCCTCCTTCTCTCCCATCTATCTATCTGTATTCATGATTTTACCCCATCTATTTATCTCTTTCTGACTGTCCATCTAAGCAATATCTTTCTCTACTCCTCGTGGCAGAGTTCATTAGCTGGGTAGCTTTGTTCAGTAACTAAGTGGCTTGCTGTAGTAGCTTGGTAGCTATATGTGCAGTATGTTATTAGCTAGCTACAATTTCTGCATATCTTTTGGTAGCTTGGTACTTAGCTTAGCTTAGCTAGGTAGCTTGTTGTTGCATCTAGGAAGGTTGTTTCCATAGCTAGGTTTCTTGGTGTGGAAGTTAGGTAGCTTGGTGTAGTAGCTAAGTAGCTTGGTGTAGATGCAGTAGCTGGCTGCAGTAGGTGTTAACAAGACTGCTACTTATCCTGCCAGCACTACTAAAGGTCCACAGGGCTCCTTACCACCTAATAGCCCCACTGCAGTGGGGCTATTAGTACTTTCACTCGTACTGACCTTTGCTCTTTTTAGGATCTCTCTCTCTCTCTCTCTCTCTCTCTCTCTCTCTCTCTCTCTCTCTCTCTCTCTCTCTCTCTCTCTCTCTCTCTCTCTCTCTCTCTCACGCTCTCGCTCTCTCTCTTTATTTGTAGTATGATCCCTGTGCTGCCTTCCCATACCATATCCCAGCAGATCACATTTAACAGCTGACTAAAATAATCTGGCCATACATTCGCCCGTGTCCCCCTCCACTGGCATCTTTCCATTTAAACCTCGTGGTGACTGGCCATGTACTGTATTTACCCGTGTCGTAAGTCAGGTCAAGTTACTGTGTTCAAGTTCAAACACATTTCCAGAATTCTAGCAAACTCAAGCTCAAACCGTCAGTTAAAACAGTTTCCCCAACAGAGATCCCAACATGAATCCTACATTTAAACCATTTCACTTCCCTTTTCAGAGAGTTGGCTTTTTTTGGTCCCACTATGGACTACTGACTGTAGATCTACACTAGACATTGTACCTCCCTCGCCTCCTTCTCGTTCCTAAAGTCCGGCAGCGTCTCCAGGCAGAAGATGAGGATGGACACCACGATGACCATCACGCTAATGATGGCAATGATGCGCGCCCCCGAGGAGGACTCTGGATGCTCAAAGAGCATCCAGAGCCTCCGGTGGATCCGGTTGGTGGGCAGGGGTATCTCCTCCTCCCGGGGGAAGCCCTCATCCTCCTTGAACCGGATCATGACCTCATCCCCCAGCTCGTAGAACCTCACCTCCTCCAGGAAGATGTCCAGAGGCACGTTAGAGGGCCTTCGGAGCCGCCCCCCGGACTGGTAGAAGTAGAGGATCGCGTCAAAGCAGGAGCGGTTGCGGTCCAGGAAGAGCTCATTGCGGAGCGGGTCAAAGTAGCGCAGGCGGCGGCTGGGGTCTCCCAGCAGGGAGTCCGGGAACTGCGCCAGAGTCCGCAGCTGGGTCTCGTAGCGCATCCCCGACACGTTGATGGCCAGCCTCTGGCTCAGCGCCCAGCCGCTGCGCCACAGGGAGCCGGATCTCCTCCTCCTCTCCTTCTCGCACGCCTTGAGCTCCTTTTCGCCCTTCTCTTGGCTGTTGAGCTGCTCCTTCAGCTGCTTGTGCGTCTCCGCCTCGCCGTCTTTGGCGGCTCCCGCTCCGGCGTCCCGGCCTCCTCCCGCGTCTCCTCCCTTGCTGTTCTCCATGTCTGCCTCCGCCGTGGGACAGAGGGTCCTCCTCACGCCTTCCTCGCAACCTCCTGCTCTAGCGAACCTCTGGGTTTACCTATAGTCTGCAAGCACAGCAATGGATCTGTTGGAGAACCTTTTGACCAGTCAAGACCTTATCTAGAGTAACATGTTAAACCTATCATAACCTATAATGCACTATCAGATTAACATCCCAGCATGCTAACACGTCAACAGATTGTCAATACTTTCCTTGGGTAACTAATGTTCTCCTGAAGATATGCTGATTTTTTACAGAACGGTGTCAGGAGGTTCCCAGATCATAATTTCTATCCTCATTTTTATGAGGAATAATCATAGACATAATATATGTTAATATGTTGAGTATAGTTTAAGTATTATATAGATTTTGATCTAAGTCTAGTTCTTGGTCAAGAATATTGCACAGCTTACTTGAGAACGTCTGCACATGTTTGTGGAATAAATGTAAATGCCTTAGATGAATAGTGAAGCATAACTTTAGTGAAACAACTCACTTGAACTCAAACGTCAGGTGAATGAGTCACATTGTGTTGTGTTGCTCCAGGGTCGTCTCTCTGTCTTTCTCCATGTCAGTCTGTCATCGTGCTGCACGTCTGCAAGACTCTCTTCTCGTGGTGCAACTCTTTCGCTCCCTATATCACGTATGTCTTGAAAATATTTGAGAATGCTGCCTTGTTGAAATTCAATCTAAGGAAGACCCCTCCCTCCATGTCTGTTGGTCATGGGCTGGTACAACCTTCACTCAGCCTATCAAATGTCCGGCTTCCCCAACTCGCCCTAGCAGGGCTACCCACCGGGGGCCCACCTTACCCAGACCTAGCCTTATCCAGGGGCCAATCTTTCTCAGCCTTATCCAACAGTGCCACCCAACAATGGGCAATATTTTGGTATCGAAATTTTTTTTTAGTGCAATAGGGCAAAAACATATTTGCCAATTTCACCAATATTAACAGGGATATTACATATTTTGGCAATTTTGACAAACTTAAAATATCAGATTATTCGTAAAAAGCCGCTTTATCTTGACTCTTGACGCTTTAACCACTGATTCCCCCCCCCCCCCCCCCCCCCGGGATAAACTTCCTGTTAATTAATACTCTAATTCCTATTGTAATTACCATTACTTGGGGTTTAGTTACTTCTAATCCCTGCACACTGCAAAGAAACAAGATACAGTTAGACAAAACCATTAACTTTTTTCATTTATTTAAAGTTCATTTTGATGATTTTAAGCCATTATGTCTTTGTAAAAGCATCTGGATACAGCTGCTATTCAGCTTCACATTAGATAGTTTTGACATTCATACATTGTAAGTCTCTTCAGTCCAAATCCGTTCAGTTGTGACACTTTATTGATATGTTTCAGTTTTTTTTTCTCTTCAAAATATAAAAAGATAGATCATGAACATTCCGTTGAAATATACTTTATACAGTTTAGATGAGTCATCTTTGTGATCCAACATTTCAAAAATAAAATCCGGCATAAGTCTCGTTCGGACACACCAGTGACCACTAACCCCCCCACCCCCCCTCCCCCTCCCCCCACCCACCCCCACCTCCCTCACACACACTCGTATCTAGTCTCCATGGCAACAGTAAAATGGACCAGTAACTAAGTCTGTTTTACATCAGGTTACAGCATGTGAGTCAACAAGAACACGTTGTATCTTTGGAATGCTTACGATAATAACGAATGCACGTGAATAATAGCACTTTTAGTTTCACTATTATCATTGGGAATGTTTGTCTATTCAGGGGGTGTAACTTTTATGTCCAGTGTATTCCATTTTCTAGTAAAGTAAAGTAAAACACAATCATAACCAAAACGACAACTTCAATTTTGGTGTGAATGCACTTACTAATTGTCTCTGGGGTACACATGGTTACACAAAAACGTTTCACACCGGGGCCCCTAAGCACACGCTGGGGCCCCAGTGACCACACTGGCAGTGTGTCTGTGAGAAGAGGGTGTTGATTGTACATTAAGTCATACAAAAGCAAATCACACTATGAAACAAAATTGGTTTTAAAAACCAGGCACACAAATCAAAGGGTAAGAAACCGATCTGAGATAATACATCACAACTGTGTTGAACCCTTCGTCATGAAAAACAGACTTAGCATTTAGACATTGTCAGTCATTCAAATCAATGGCAGTGTCACGCATAGAACAGGAGCCAGCATGTGGCATGGGCACAATGACACGATGGCCAACTCAACAACAGACTAGTGGTGAGATGGTAGCTTCACTTTGCCATGCGGATCTCAGAGCTGCTGAGAAACCATAGACCTCCAAGATATCAACATCTCACTGAGAGTGCCCTCTAGGTCGGAACTAATATCCTAGTTTTAAATCTGAAAGGGAACAGAAAATACCATGGTCCATTTTTTTTTTTTTTATCCCAAGTAAAAAATAAAATAAACGAGAGCCTGTACAACCAGCGAAGACCCAGCTAAATCCTTCAGTAGCTGCTACCGTACTTAAGGCCCACCCCCTGTAGCTTGGATCCTAGCAACTCTCTGGGAACAGCAGGGACAGGTCTGGACCAGCCGGAACCTGTCGGCTGGACCTGAAACGAGAGGAACCACTGATCCAAGCTGGAGCGGCCTGGGCCCAGTGGACACCGGTGGCAGCTTTTATAAAGTACCTCAGTGACATCAGTTTGGAAGCTCTTGGTCGCTATGGCGGGTGCTTGCATGATTGTGTCATGTGACGCGGTGAGCTGCCGGCTCGCAAGACGACAGACAAGACGATGGGACTGGATGCAGGACCGTACCACCTTAACGTACGACGGGGGGAAGGGGGGGGGGGGTTGGATGCGGGACCTTACCACCTAACGTACGAACACGGCACAAGACGAGCTACCTTCACACACACTCTCACCCCCCCCCCCCCCCCCCCCCACCCCCACCACCCCCCCCTGCCCACCCCCCGCAGGGCATAGGGGTGGTGGTCAACCCACCATGGAAGACGGATGTGCTCTAGGACACAGTGTTTTCTTGACGAGTCCCTGGGGGGGAGGGAGATGGAAACTACTTCCCCCTACAGAGGTCAACAATCAAGTCATAATGCATGCATCACTGTGAGGTGTTCACGTTATCATTATATACTAGAACTGATGAGTAAGAAAAATACTAGCCAACCAGCGACGTCCACAGCAATCACAACACCTGAGTCCTTTCAAACACACAATAGGAACGACGGCCGGTCCCATGCAAACCGAAAAATCTCTCAAACTCTTTACGATTGGCCAATACGTTATCACCTGCGACCAGACACTGGCCAGTGATTGGATACGTTCAGCTCTTCTCCCGCCTACTCAGGTAAGGGGGAGGAGCCTGTAACCAAGCCCCTCCCCCACTGGTTGGTGCTAAGATGACTAGCGTACCTCCTCTGGCGGTGCTACAATCAAATGACAACGCTTGTTTATTATTGCCAAAGGAAAAAGCAGATAGAGTAAAGGATGATGTAGCTGCTGCTGCTACGGCAGGTGTCCTCCCCGGCTATAGGATGCTATGGTGCGCTAAAGGGTAGACGATCCTTTTGATTGAATGAGCACAACTCGGGAACACAGTCTACATGAGGACATGATGAGGGGCAGTAGTAGCAGAGATCTCATTAAACAAAACATTGTTTAAACATACATGTTTCAATATTCACATTGTTTACTCTTCAAAACAAAATATAGCTCTTCTCTTTCATTATAATCTTTTTTTAACATTAATTGCATATAACATTTTTTTAAATTCATTTTGTATATATATTTTTTTTTGTGTCTCTAGCACCCCTTGTGTTCAACTAAGGGCTTGCAGGAAAGACAGGCATGCAGTGTAGTCATGCTGGTTACCAAAGTTAGAAAAATGCATTATCTTTTGTTCTTTTTTTAATCATTTGTTTTGTGTCAGGGTCAACCCATGGTTAACCATGTCCTTGTTCATACTCAGGAGTGTTTAAACTTCCTCTTTTCCAGGGGAAACTTTCTCTTTTCCAGGGAAACTTCCCACTATGCCTTTGACACCCTCCTCCTCGCCTTGCACGTGCCAACTTATTTATTCCCTAAAATTAGCATATTTTTCTTTGTTTAGTTTTTTTTTCTTTCTCATGTGCTGCTGTCAATCCTCCTCAGATATCCCAGCCTTTAGTTTATCAAAATATAAATGTTCTCTTTGTACACATCCTTCCTCCTGGTGAGCTCTGGTCTTGGTCCCGTTGGTCTTCGGCTCCTCTCCCTCGAGGTGTTCCCATTGGTCGTCCGTCCTCTCCTCGCCGTAGGCTGGACTAGCTCTGTGAGCAGCCACTGGCAGCTAGGGGGGCAAGAGAGAGAGATGGGGGGGGGGGGGCAGTAGGTGTCTCAGGGCTCTTGTGCCTCATTGGCAGTGTAGGCTTCCCGTCAAGGTGAATCGTCTCTCCTGATTGGCTCATTTGAGAGGATTGACGCCTGACAGGACGTGGCAGTGTCCTTTTGTGCCGCGTTGACGTGGGGATCGGGGCGAGCCGCGTCGCCTTTGGTCTCCTCTCCTCGTGATTGATGGGAGCGATGCTGTCGGACACCGTCTGTCTATCATGTGCGTAGCTTGGGGTGAAGGTGGAGGGGTGGAGCCGGGACCTTAAGACTCCCAAACGATGGGATGTTCCTCCGAGTCGAGAGTAAACAACGTTACGCCATCAGGCAGATAGGTAGGATGCACATCGCTACATGAGAGACAGAGAACGCCAGGCTTTTCCCCTAGTTGTTGCATATGTTGTGATAGATTAGGCGCTGTAAGGACTGAGTTTGGTGCTGATGCTACATGAAGGTTGGCGGGTAGTGCAGTTGAGTGCTATGTTTCTGGACGGTAGGGTTTCGGAAGCGGATGGAAGACTTGTTTTTTACCAGCAGGAGGGAAGTCCTTGCTGGTAATTGAATGTAATTGTTGGTTTCGCGATGGCATGTCCACATCACACATAAATATATACATATATATATGTATATATAGATTGTGTTGTTTGTGTGTGAGTTTTTTTTTTTTTTAACCAAGTTGATGGATAAAGATTTTATGGGACATTGAAAGGTTCTGAGAGTTAAGACTGTTTCTCTGTCACTCATGTACGATTTGACACGTAAATGGAATAGTTTAGGTGTAGAATAACATCTACAACATCTCCCAATGCATAAAATCCCCCCGCCACGCTGTTGAGGACAACGAACAAAGGTTCCCAGTCAACAAATGCTACAGTTTGTTAGCGGAGATGCTACAGTGATGGGTGAAGTTGCTCAGTGGGTCAGTCCGTCATTCTGCTGCAAGATGGAGCGAACCACGCGGTGATGTCCTTTGAAAATGTGTCATGTGACAGGAAGTCTCTTTCTCCCAAAGTGAGTCAGTGCAAAGTCTGTCAGGATGTCCTGGAGAACGTCGGAGAAGGTTAAAGGTGTGAAGGTTCTCCGTGATGATGATTAGTTAGTTGGTTAGTTTTGGTAAGAAGGTGGCGTGCAGATGGTCTCTGGTTCCCCGCCAGAGGTCCGGTCTCTCAGTTCTGGCCCCAGCCGTGCCTCTCCATCCAAACCTCCTCATTAAGAAGGAACCAGTCTAGAAGCTCAACACTGTGGAAACAAGGAAGACACAGCATTTAGTCCCCGGCTCGCCCCTGCCGTCATCACGGTCTCTCTCTCATGATCTGCTAATAATGAAACCTTTATTCGAGCATATGTGTTTAAATACATATGGATCAGTGGATGACTTAGTGTTCAGTTCAGATAGTAAGTAAGTAAGTATTTACTGACTTTGTGACAAACATGCACAGTAAACACATCGTGGCTATGGAGTGAGTTACCGTAGTTGTATCTGTGGGCTACCACATAGTTGCAATCGTGTACAGTATGGTAACGTGGAGTGTTTGGTGTGCTATGTGTAGTTGTGAGTGTAATGTGAACACTGTAATGTGGCAGTACTGTCGTTATGGAGCGTGTTATTGTAGTTGTGCTGTGGTTGTTTTACGTGAGTAATGTGGGTCACGTGATAGTGCAGGGTAACCATTACCTGCAGACTGCTGGGTGACTGGGCTTATGAGAGTCAAACACACATCTCAACCACAAGGACAGTCGTGGTGGACATTACAAGATACTAGACACACAATGAGACAATTATCCATCCGTCAAAGTTAATCATTCATCCCTCCATCGACATCACTCGTCCATCCACCCGGCAATGCCTCACCCATCCATCCATGCACATTACATTTACAACAACGCCATCCAGCCATCGGTCTCAAGCGCTCCTCCCCCGTCGTCATGAGAACAGACGTCTTGAGAAGCGCGTGAACAGTTTGAATGTAACAACGAACACAGTCGGTAGCGCGGCAGGACATGAGCTCTGAGTGTTGGTAACCTGTAAGTTATCTGAGAGGATCCACAAAGTGCGGACAATGCGGGCAGGGGATGTCACCATGGCAACCGTGAGGGTGCAAAAATATATTTAGATTTAGACACGCAGTTATAGATTTACAATCTCTATTGTGAGTTATAATCACCGCAGCAGGATTGGTGAAACATTGGCAACGTTAGCAAGGTCCCGTCACAAACGTGAAGCGTGTGGTAACCGTTCAGCAACACATTACCAACACTCAAGAGACGTGATGTCAACAATACTTTTGACAATTATTGCGTAAAAACACTGAATACAAACAAATTCAACAATGTATTGAATACGATTTTAATATATATATATTGGTCTTTACCGTGTGGATTTATACTGTACATTCTAGTTCGAACCAGCCACCCAGCAAGTATTGCTAGCTCAGTCTCACCGGCTGCCATTGCTACTTGATATTGACATCAGTGGCTACGTGAGCCTCATAGAGGTCTTTAAACAGTTTAAGTCAAGGACAAAAGTCCCAGGGTGACTTGAACTCACTCAAACCATCAGCCTACAATGCACTCCATTTGAACATTCCTTTGCTAGTATGAGCACTTTACATTACAAATCACAGATGTTCCATGTTCAAATGAAGATGACGGGAGCTGTACAGTTACACACAAGTCTGGTACATTTACTGTGGCCTGTGGCCACTGCAAAAGCTTTCCCTTACAGTCAAATTAATAAAACATCCCTGTAGTCCAACTGGTGGCCAACACTTAGCAGCCTCATTTGAAGATCTACAAACTGGCATTCTTAACACAGCTTAACAGTTATATAGTGTTTCAATGTCAACAATATTACAGATATGAATCGATGTTGGAAGAGATAGCCAATGGCATTTGTGCGTTTTTTTTTTCTTCATGATTTGTACCACTAGACATCATCTATATGAGAGCATGAGGATGTAGCACAATTGTGTATCAATATCTAC
This sequence comes from Urophycis tenuis, assembly GCA_036785325.1. Taxonomy (NCBI): domain Eukaryota; kingdom Metazoa; phylum Chordata; class Actinopteri; order Gadiformes; family Phycidae; genus Urophycis; species Urophycis tenuis. Next base: position 3,311,548 of record JAXIVH010000027.1, read on the forward strand.
ATATTCACGAAGCTCCCCAAAAAAAATCATTCATCAAACTGTTAACTGCGAAGAACTTCTCTGTGTCGTGAACCATGGAAAGACCGAAGGCCTCTGCGTGCTTCTGCGTGATATGTGCGAACCGTTGTTGCAAACCGTTTTACGTCTACATATAAGTCGACGCCAGCCTGCAGCACAAGGTGTCTTTGCACCGAATGTACAAATGTAGGCAATCAAAAAAACAAATGTGTGGAACAACTGTGGATGATAGACAGGCAGGCGTGTACGCAACACGGCTACAAGTATTTTGTGTCACATTAACGTGTGTTTGTTTGCGTTTGGTTTAAACACGTTTAGTCTCTTGCGCTAACGGCTCTCATCTTGTGGAGTCGAACATACATGGTTCTTCTGGAGACGACCAATGGGATCATGTGGTTTAAATGTGGGAGGAAACGATTCAACAGTGTGAGTTTGATTGAATCAATGCAGCTGTGGTGAAACTATGAATTACTGTAGTGGTGAGACAGTGAATCGCTCTAGTGGTGAAACTATAAAATTACTGTAGTGGTGAGACAGTGAATCGCTCTAGTGGTGAAACTATGAATTACTGTAGTGGTGAGACAGTGAATCGCTCTAGTGGTGAAACTATGAATTACTGTAGTGGTGAGACAGTGAATCGCTCTAGTGGTGAAACTATGAATTACTGTAGTGGTGAGACAGTGAATCGCTCTAGTGGTGAAACTATGAATTACTGTAGTGGTGAGACAGTGAATCGCTCTAGTGGTGAAACTATGAATTACTGTAGCAGTACTTACAGATAGTAAGTAAGTAAGTAGTGGTGAAACAGTGAATAACTAGTGGTGAAAACATGAAAAACTATATTGATAGTTGGTGTCAAGATGTGTAATATACTGATGGTTTGTCTCCAGATGTGTAACATTGTGATGGTTTGTCTCCAGATGTGGAGAAGATGGTGAAGATAGTGATTTGGTCATGTTTGGTTCTGTGAAACTACTTCCAACAACATTACATGTTGTTGCCAGTAAAAGATTCACATATCAAGCTTGTATATGAGATGGAAACCCTCAAATGTGAGAAGCTCATTATTTTGGAAGCACATGGGTCTTTAAACAAAAGAGCTTTGAAAGTTCATCAACTAAAATCCCCAACTCTGCATACAGCTCCGATTCCACACAACAGATCATTGCACATTAGTTTAAAAAAAAAGTAAAAGGAAAATGGTAAGAACAAGAAAACTGAAGCACAAACATTTGCTTAAAAGATCCACAAAAACTCCTTTCTTAACAGTGATATACACAGAGACAACACAAGTCAAGTACTTACAGAATTTTAACAAAAATCTAAACCACTTTTATAAAACATACTATCAATAAGTCTCAATCATGGTGATCATGTAGCTCATGACATTGAAAACCGTCAATACATTTAGATGGCAACACAGAAAGCAGACATTACAAGTCAACTGCCTATTAGGTCTGTGCACTCTTAAGGTTAAAAATAGATCTGTTTATTTACATATATATGTGCACAGTGCGTTTCCAGCATCAATGTATATTGCATGTATATTGCATATATGAATGTATGTATTGATTTTCTTCTTTTTTTTTGCTTGATCATCTGATATCATGGGATCTGAATGATATCTGTTGCATGAAGGTTGCAAGTGGAATAGAAATGATTATTATGATCAAACTATTACATTTGATGAGATTATGTTTTGCTTAACTTATAAACTCATATATGATTACATTATAAACAAAATAGAACAATGAAAATTAGAAGTGGCAAAAAAATAATCCTTCCAATGTGGATTTAATGAATTATAAAAGTATTGACATTATTACATTTTGTTGGTTTAGAAATTCCTTTCAATTTGGGAATTGGGTATCAAGTCACATTTTAGACTTGGAAGAGAAAGAAACAGAAATGTGTGTGCGTTCATTTTATTCTGAAACATTTGCATTATTACTGTGGTAAATAAAAATGACCAGGTACATTTATTTGGCTGTTTTAAGCTAATTTACGAATAGTTGTTAGTTACTTACACCGTTTTTACCTACTTATAGCTAGCTGTCTTTAAAAAATTTATAATTTAACAAATTTCCTCATAACTGTTTTTCGCTATCTATTGTTTTGTGATCGGAGGTAAGCCAATTAACAACTACAGGATCATAAACAATTACGATTTGGGTGACAGTAGCTCAGTGAGTAGAGCGGGTGGACAGAGCGGGTCTTCCACTAACCGTAGGGTCGGCAGTTCAATCCCCTCGATCCCCCTCTTCTAACTGTCTGCATGTCGAACCCTCACAAAAAAAGTACAGATTGTAAGTCGCTTTAGACAAAAGTGTCTGCTAAATCCCCCCTTTACCCTTTACGATTTGAAAAGATCAGATAACTGCTGGGATGTATACCGTCTGAGACTTTTTGCCTTACGAGATCACACTGTGACACATGACATATGAAGGCACACACATTGCATATGACACTATATCACATGAAATGTCTCTTAATGCTAAAATGGTTTCCATGTAAGGGAATGAGAGGTAACTTCAACATCTCTGAACATGGTTTTGAGTCTCTGGACTTGGTTTTGGTCCAGAAAGCAGATGTTGTACGCTGTTCACTAAACACTTATTTAAAAAACACATCACAGCACATGTTTTACTGTGGGTTTTAGCATTAGTAGCCTTTTAATGTTCTATCCAAATCAGATGCTTTTCATACATTTATCATGAGAATTTAAAATAACATTTATTCCTAGCTAAAGCTAAACCTGCTAATATTTTCATCAGCTAGCCTGACACATGCATGGCACACGATAGTTTTGTCTTTCTTCAGAATCACGACTTATTGCTGCTTATTTTTGCGATCTCCCCATCGCCCCTATTAACGAAGAGAACCCACTCTTCATTTAACTAACCGCCAAACTACTCTTCCAAGTGCATAACCCTCTACTTCACTTCTCGTCCAATCAGAGTTCGGATATCCCTCTCCTAAAATCCCAAACCAATCAGAGACCAGATGTGCCCCATTTCCATTCGGATAACCCCGCTGCTAAACTCCTGGTCCAATCAAATGACTCTGCTTGAGAGACCTCAACCAATCAGCTAACCCTCCGCCGCGCCTGGTCCAATGGGAGGCGGTGCTACAGGATGGAGGGGATGGGGGAGCGGCAGCGGTGCAGGGGAGCGGGGGTCTCGTAGGGTTCGTAGGAGGGGCTGCTGATGGGGGCCAGACGTAGTGAGGAGCCCCCCGAGATGTTGGTCAGACTGCGAGACTTTTCGTAGCCCGCGCTCGCTACAGCGCGTTTCCAGTGTGTGTGTGTGTGTGTGTGTCATGTCAGTCGCCGGTTAGTTAGTTTACAACGTTTGAGGGTTTTATGTTATTTTGTGTTATTTTTTTTGTTAGGTTCAGTTAATTTGAAATGTTTTAAGGGTGTTTAGTATTTTGTTTATTATTATTATTATTATTATTATTATTATTATTATTATTATTATTATTATTATGTTATTATTTGTTGCATTCAGTTCATTTTAAATGTTTAAGGGTGTTTAGAGGTTTTATATCATTTTTATTTTATTGACCATTTAGTTAATTTAAATGTTTAAAGGTGTTTGGAGGTTTCATATTATATGATTTATTTTATATTATAGTATGTAGGGTATATGTATATTATATTGGAGGTGAAACATTAAAAAAAAATCAACATATCAATGACAATAGGAAAAAAGAAAGAATAAAATAAAAATAGTCATTAAAATATTAAAATGAAAAAGTTTGACACACAGGACACACACAGACAGAGACAAACAGGAAAAAACAAGAAAATGGATTTTAATAAGAAGTTAAACGTTGAAAGCGTTCAACTGTGACAGTCGGCCAGTTTAATATGTTTAACAACTATGTCCAGGTGTTTTGGATCACATGTCTCTTAGTTGAAAATCTGTTTCCTGACAACTTCACCTGGCCGACAGTACAACAACATCACTTCCTGCCCCATGACATCATTTCCTGCCCCAGGGAGAGGATGTTTTGAGGAGAGTGCTGTCGTCCTCTGGTGAAAGCCCCAGGGAACATATGTTATTTAACGCTACACTGTTATCACATAGTTCATCTGGTTAAGAGAGCTAACTAGCCATGTTAACCTGGTTAGGATAGCTAACTAGCTAGAAGGTGCATCTAGTTAACTAACTCACAGTTCCCTGGGACTTGACCAAACCACTGGGTCCTCTGACCCTCGTTATTGGAGGACTCCCCACCAATAACAGACACTCCAATGATGGCTGGAGCTCTGTCTGCCTGCCTGTCTGTCTGCCTGCCCGTCTGTCTGCCTGACTGTTTCTCTCCAACAGGGTACATTCACAGCTAACTCCAGCTATCATGGGGTCAACTTTGTGTTGCATCCATGGGACATGTCATATATACACAGAAGCACAGAAGTATTATTCATCTAAAAAAAACTTGTTGTCTTATGTTGAAAGTTGTTGTCTTATTGTGGCTTGGGCCCATTCAGAAGGCAGCTGGGTGAAATTTGAATGCTATAGTTCATTATATTGGTCTTTGTTTGGTCTGTAGACAACATAGGAATGTTCTGAGTCTTTTTTCATGGCTGTTAACGCTTGTAGTAATCATGTTGTTTTGAATGCTTAATTTAATCACTGTGCAAAGAAGTCAACTTTGAATGGTTCCTTTTTAGCAGAGGGGGCAATGCAATCTTAACGTCCACCGCTAGGGGGAGTCAGAACACAGCTTAGCTGGTGTTGTGTTGGTAGTTGAAAGCGACACGGTTATACACAAGGCAGTCTAAATGTATGGCAGATGATTAGTCTATTCACACTAGATGTGTTCTAACTGTAACTACGTTGTAACAGACAAGTCACTGTATACGACTTGACACATCAAAATACGAAATAATTGTTGGAAGAGATTAATGGCTATATAGTTATGTATGTAGGGAGATTGATAGAAACTAGATAGATAGTTGTGTGGACATATAGCTAGATAGATGGATGGATAGATATAGATATATAGACATGACGGAAGTTGGAGGGTTAGAGAGACATTAACAAAATACAGGTGCACATATTCATGCCAGAGTTCATCCAGAGACAGTGTCTTAAAGATGTGACCAACTCTCTTCCTGAAACACTTTATAAATGAAATGCTGACTTCTTTCTGGAAAGTCAGGGGTGTGGCTTCCTGCTTCTTCCTCTTCCTACAGGAAATCGATGGTCTGTGAGGATGCTACATCTCTTCTTACCCATCTTTAGATGTATTGATCTCCCCTGACCGCGACACAGCGCTACGCTACATGGCTAGAGCCTCATTCAACAATGCTGGTTGACCCCTCCCCTATCTGGTCAACTCCTCCTCTTATATCTGCTTAACCCCTATATCTGGTTAAAAGCTCCCCTAGCATGTCTTTCTCCACTATAAAACTCTACACTGGCAGCATTGTGATGCAGGATCCCTGGTAAGAGCCTACTGGCAGTAGCTAGCTAGCTTCATTATAGGTAGGCATACGATTGAGGGAAACATGAATAAATCTAAAAAGCAAACCATTTTTGTTGACTGGCTTAAATCACATGATTAAATATATATATAGTTATATTATTTTTATGTTTGTTAGCCTATTTTAATCATTAGGGACAGTCAACTAGTTGAGTATTCTTTAGTGTCTTTAGTATCCTCCTAATTCGAAGAACAGGAGATTATAAAACATCACTAAGAAAAAAGACAAATTAAACAAGAAGAGCACAACAGATAATGACAATAACAAATACA
>JAXIVH010000027.1:3322331-3332331 GCA_036785325.1 Urophycis tenuis
CGTAGTAGATCATGGTGGCGAAGATGAGCACGCCGAGAGCCAGGAAGATGATGAGCAGCAGGAACTCGTTGGTGCTGGCGCGCAGCGTGTGGCCCAGCACACGCAGGCCCACGAAGTGGCGGGTCAGCTTGAAGATACGCAGGATGCGGACGAAACGCACCACGCGCAGGAAGCCCAGGACGTCCTTGGCAGCCTTGGAGGAGAGGCCACTGAGGCCCACCTCCAGGTAGAAGGGCAGGATGGCCACGAAGTCGATGATGTTCAGGGTGCTCTTGAAGAACTCAGCCTTGTCCGGGCAGAAGGTCACCCTGAGGAGGACCTCGATGGTGAACCAGATGACGCACATGCCCTCCACGTAGGTCAACCAGCTGTCAGTCACCACCTCGTAGACAATCTCCTCGTGGGTGATGTTTCCCATCGTGACGTTCTCCGTCCGGTTGTAGATGGTGTTGAAGGCCTCATGTGTCTCCATGCAGAAGGTGGAGATGGAGATGAGGATGAAGAGGAGGGATCCAAACGCCACATACTGGAGCGAGAGAAAAGAAAGGTTTGGATGAGGTTAGGGTCACGACCACATGGAGACGAACAGAGAACGAGAGCTTTGCAGGGGAATTGAATCCAAAGACAAACTCGGGGAACAAAAATCCCCTGAGAATGATAGGCTCCTCAGTAGACCTGACGGTGGTCTCCTTAGTGCTGTGACTCCATAAAGCAGTGAGCATACAACAAGCTTTCAGCCTCGGAACTGCCAACATTTTCCTATGGAGTTGAGCAATGACGCCCGACCCAGCATACAAGCACAGCTCAAATTCTCCACCTAGACACTGTTCAATCTCAAAACATGTCCATCCATGGAGGATGAACTAATTGTAAGTGTAAGTTTCTCATGCTACATAATGTATGCACTTGTCAGTACATAATTTTCAACGCCAAACCTAAAGCCCACTGAAAGCCCATCGTGTGCTTGTGCCTTTGCTACCTGCAGCACAATGCGGCTCACGAGGCCTGGCGTGAAATGCATCTGCAGCTGTGTCTGCAGTTGACTTTGTGTGATGAACCATCTGAAAAGTCAGAGATACTGTGGGATGTGCACACGAGGACAAGGAACTGAGAGGAGTGGAATCGCCACGAGATAAAGCAGATGAATTATAGATCATGCTCAGTGGCTGAGGGTGCTGGTGCCTTCTGAAACCGAACGGTGTTGGAACAGTGGTGGAACAGAGTCACAACAGAGCCGCGTTGGAACAGAAGAATGGCGGAACAGTGGTGGAACAGTGTTGGAACTGGTTGGGATGACGGTAGAACAGTGTACAGAGAACAGTGTTGGAATAGTTGCGGAACTGTGTTGGAGCACACAAACCCTTTCAAAGTCCAGCGGCTGAACTTTGTTAATTATGCATGTCTGTCCAAATCTTTACAGTTAGTGTCTGTAAGACATACTCATATTCTAAGTGGTAATTAGATGTATAGGGTTGGCATTAGTGCTTTATACATAAGTGGGGGTATGCTGTTTTAATATCGTCCTAATGATACTGTTATCGTCATATATCTCGCATTAGCACCATATAGTAGGGTCATTGATTCAGCGTATGGTTTCCTGTCAGCTCTTTAAAATCCTCACATCCCAGACTAAGACTCTTGGCTCCTTCACTCCCCCTCCTTCCTTCTCTTCCTCCCCTCTCCCACTCCCTGCCGCTCCTCCTGCTTTTCCTCCCCCCCTCCTCCCCTCCTCTTCTCCCCCGTATCTTCTCCTCCTCCCCTTCTCCTCCTGCCCTCTTCCCTCCTTCTCCTCCCCTCTTCTACCCCCCCCCCCCCCCCCCCCCCCCCCCACCCCCCTCCCTCTGCCTCCTCCTCCTCAGCAGGAGGTGTGTTCTCCCGGTGTCTCCTCTGGTCACGCTGGTGTAGCTTGATCCATTAGCGGCGCGTGCTGCTAGCCACGGTCGTGTGCCGCGCCGCCTGCAGTCTATTTATAAGCTGCACTCTGCATTACCAGATGAATAATACAACACAGATATACGTCGGAGCCTCCAGCCCTCCCTGCTCTTGCATAACGCTAAGGCCAACCTAGCATACGGTTCTGATGCAGGGCCAGGGAATCCAAGGCAAGAGTGTTTTAGTGGGAGGGCTGTTAGTGTGTCTTTCCCCTGAAGGCAGCCGCTCCGCTTGGCTTCAGACGTTTTCTCCTCTGAAGCACGGGCCGAGCTTCTGAAGGCCCAGGGTGTATTTATAGAGGAGCACGTTAGCCAGGGAGTGAGGGGGGATGACCGGCAACCTTCTGTCAAAGCCACTCCTCAAAAATACAGAGATGGGTCCCTAGGGAGCAGGTAGGGGTTATTCGGTGAACAGAGACCGGTCCTTAAGGAGCAGGTAGGGGTTAGACAGTGAAAAGAGACGGGTCCTTAAGGAGCAGGTAGGGGTTAGACAGTGAGCAGAGACGGGTCCTTAAGGAGCAGGTAGGGATTAGACAGTGAAAAGAGACGGGTCCTTAAGGAGCAGGTAGGGGTTAGACAGTGAAAAGAGACGGGTCCTTAAGGAGCAGGTAGGGGTTAGACGGTGAAAAGAGACGGGTCCTTAAGGAGCAGGTAGGGGTTAGACGGTGAACAGAGACGAGTCATTAAGGAGCAGGTTTAGGGGTTAGACAGTGAGCAGAGACGGGTCCTTAAGGAGCAGGTAGGGGTTAGACAGTGAACAGAGATGAGTCATTAAGGAGCAGGTAGGGGTTAGACAGTGAACAGAGACGAGTCATTAAGGAGCAGGTAGGGGTTAGACAGTGAGCAGAGACGGGTCCCTAAGGAGCAGGTAAGGGTTAGACAGTGAGCAGAGACGGGTCCTTAAGGAGCAGGTAGGGGTTAGACGGTGAAAGCAGAGACAAGTCAATAAGGAGCAGGAAGCGGTTAGACAGTGAACACAGAGACAGGATTTTGAGGAGCAGGTAGTGGTTGGACAGTGGATACAGAGACATGTCATTAAGGAGCAGGAAGCGGTAAGAGATGGAATACAGACAGGTCATTCAAGACTTTACTTAGACTCTACTTATTGTAGAGTACAATACAGAGACAGGAAATTAAGGAGCAGGTAGGGGTTAGACAGTCAATACAGAGACAGGTCAGGTAGGGGGTTGGAGAGTGAATACAGAGACAGGTCATTAAGGAGCTGAGAGCTGAGCATGCCAAAAGGGGGCGTGACATGTCACAAAAAGATGCATAATTTCCAATAGATTTGTGTAACACCAATGTAAAATGTATCCCAAAAGGTTGCCAGGGGTTCATGATGACTGTTAGCTAACCTTCCCTCCACTAGCCCCTTCTTCTTGAAAAATCGCTAATGGGGCCTTGTGGGGAGTCATCGGACTCAGCTCAGAGCAGCCAATTGGCTGCCTCGGAGCCAGGCCCTCTTATATCAGGCTGGACCCTTGGCGGACGCCTGTGCTCCACTTAGCACAGTTTCTATTAAGCAGGGGTTAATGGGGTAGGGGTTTGGGCATCTTCCTCAAGGCTATCATGTAGGACATTGGGAATCAAACCCAGTACCTTAAACATGTAAGTCAACCCAGCCACGACACAATTCCAAAACATCAGCAGGCTAGCATGGTGATATGTAGAACGGGTGAGGCGTACAGTTGTAGGTGTGTGCGCGATTGTGTGCGTGAACAGGGATGTGAGTGTGCGTGTGAATACAGGTCTGTGTGCATGGAATGAGTAGTTAACAGAAGGAAAACTACTTTGTTTTCAGTCCAACTTTAAGGTCTCTCTCTCTCCATCTTCTCTCTTCATCTGCTGTGCTCATCACTATCTGACCTACTTTGCTACTTACACACACACACACACACACACACACACACACACACACACACACCTGTTTACTTACACACACACACACACACACACACACGCATACGCACACTCCTGTTTACACACAGACTCACACACACACACAGTCCTGTTTACAGACACACACACACACACACACACATGCGTGCAAATGTTAATGCTTGGGGGACATGCTGGGGATGTTCTGATTGGCTGAGACCCAGAAGCCATTTTGCTAAGCCAATCAGGCCACGGTGTTCTGATCTTCCTCCTGATTTTAATATTACCCCAGTGTTGAAGAGGAGGAGGAGACGTTGAAGACTCCTACATCACATGTGTGGTTGTGCTAGACTGCTGATTTTAGACATGATATCACTCTTCCTCCCTCCCTCTACCCCCCCCCCCCCCCCCCCCTCTCTGTCTCCTCCCCCCCCCAGCCTCTCTCTCTTTCACTTGCTTGCTCGGTCTCTCTCTCTCTCCCTCCCTCTACCTTCCTCCCCCTCTCTCTCCCCCCTCACTGTCTCTCTCTCCCTCTCAGTCCCTTTTTTTCCTCCCTCTGCAGCAGACCCAGAAACAGTCTCTGAGGACCCAACCTGCAGGCTCAGACAAGGCCCTTGGTCCAGCCACCCCCCACCACCACCACCACCACCACCACCACCACCACCACCCCCAGGTGGACCAGCCACAGCTGGTACCTGAGGCACCCTGGATCTTTACAGAGGATCCTGGAGCTCAGCTCACAGCTTCTAAATTGCGTTTGACATATCTTTGTAGTTAACGGAATCCCAGAACCACCACATCAGAGCCGCGCATGACCAGGGTCCCCCTTGAAGACGAGATGGTCCATCTCAATGGGGTTACCCTAATAAATTCAAATTCAATTTTTAGGTTTCAGTTTGAGGATACATTTGCTATAAATCAAAATCATGGTTTTGTACGTTATGATGATATTTTGTATGAAAACATGTAACAAATACGTTTTTTGGGTTGAAATGAAACTCTTTATGGTTTATTTACATTTAGCTTATCCCCAAAAGGTAAGGATTTTGCAAGTTCCAACATAACGTCTCTCCGTCGCTGATGAAAAGTCTGAGAAACCCATCCAGATCTAACAGACGCAGAGGCTGTAAGGGGAAGCTGGACCCCTTCCCTATCTACCTTACCTTACCTCATCTAATCCCAACCCTCACCCTGTGAATGGATGGGCTGGAAGGACGCCCCAACATCCTCATTCTACAACACCCCCAACCCCCCGCGCCAACACTAACACTACCACCACCACCCCCCTCACCACTCGCCTCACCACCCCCCTCTCCACCACCCCCCTCACCACCACCCCCCTCACCACCCGCCTCACCACCCCCCTCACCACCACCCACCACCACCAACATATGTCACGGAGCTGCCTCTACAGCCATCTGAGGAGCCATCCCACTTTGAGTAGGACCACCGATGATGGTGTGTGTGTGTGTGTGTGTGTGTGTGTGCGTGCGTGCGTGCGTGCGTGCGTGTGCGTGTGTGTGTATGTGTGTATGTGTGTGTATGCGCGTGAGCATGATGTGTGCGGAATGTTTTTACCACTTCCCTCTCTCACTATGTCTTTGCCTCCCTATCTGTTTCTTCCCTCTCCCTCTATCGCTCTCCCTACTTATCTCCCCCTCTTCATCTCACACTCTCCTTCTGACAGAACGGGTTCTCTCCAGTGTACCCCGAATGGATAGAATATAGGATAGACAGGAGGAAGGAGGACGTGAGAGGGTAGGAGAGAGGATAGGAATAAGATAACGTGACGGAGGACATGTGAGAGAGAGAGAGAGAGAGAGATGGAGGACAGGAGTGAGAGGAATGGAAAAAGGGAGAGATGGAGCATATGAGAGAGAGTATCGGCCAGCGAGAAGATAGGAGAGAGAGAGAGAGGACAAGAGATAGGGAGAGGATAGGAGAGAGAGGATAGGAAGGTTGCTCTACTGCGGCAGAGCTCCTCTGGTTATTACAGCATCACCACAGCCTGCCTGACTCCCTGTCACCATGGCAACCACTGCCTTCTCCACTTCAGCACCAAGGACAGGGCTCAGCCAAATACTGCTCCCACAACGTAACGCATGGCTGGACCCCCACATGCCAAATGGTGAACATGGAGGTACAACTCTCACTTGGTGTGAAAACCATGTGGCCCTGAGGGACCAACCAGAACCTTTGAACCAGATACCCCTGGTAGCTAGGCAACATTTACTACTAATACTAATACACTTAACACATACTACTAATACTGGTCGTATGTAAGATGTAGAAATACTAGCAGTATCTAAACAGCAGAAACACTAGACGTATTTGTGGTGCAGAAACACTGTTATTTGAGGAGTAGAAACTCCCATAGTATTAAAGGTGTAGAAACACGAGTAGTAAAACAATAGGGACAATCGTTTTTTTCTACTTGAGGCATCCAGGGTGCTCCGCCAAAAACATGAGGCGCTCAGCAAGGGAAAAACAGCACGCGAAAAGCTTGCTTCCCATAGATAACAATTACAAAATAGCAGGCCCAGATGTTAGAAAGAGTTCTCTGTTATCCAAGCCTAACCCATTTTTTGGAACCCTGACCTATATATAACATCTCTACCCTAAAAGCTAAACTGAAGCTTCTATAGCCTTATACCTAAACTTACCAGCTCTAATCTAACACCGAAACTTTACCATCTCTTGCCTAATACCTAAACTTAATCATATCTATTCTAATACCAAAACTTAACCATCTCTTGCCTAATAGCTAAACTTGACCTTTTTAACCCTACACCTAAACCACCTAACCATCTGTAACCCAATGCATAAACTTAACCGTGTCAATCCTAATGCCCAAACTTATGCCCTAACCTAACAGCTAGCCCACAGCAGCTAGCCTATAGCGGCATGCCTACAGTGGCTCGCCTATGGCGGCTAGCCTGTAGCTAATAGCAGTTATCCCTGTCAGCCGGGCTGATGGATGCTCATGGTCTGAGTGTGAGCGGTTAGCGAGGTGTTTTATGGACAGACAGACACACAGAGTAAAGGCCAATGTGTTGTGGTGCACGACATGCCAGTGATTTATCCTCCATGCTTAGCAGCATGAAGACCACCCCCCTCCGCCACCCCACCCCCCTCCCTCCCCTCTCGCTGGGTCCTCCACCCTTCCACACCTCTACAGGTACAGCAACACTGTGGATACGTGGTGGTGGTGGTGTGTGTGTGTGTGTGTGTGTGTGTGTGTGTGTGTGTGTGTGTGTGTGTGTGTGTGTGTGTGTGTGTGTGCATGTGTGCATGTGTGCGTGTGTGTGTGTGTGTGTGTGTGTGTGCATGTGTGTGTGTGGACAGGAAGGATCCCTGTTGGAAAGCAGAGTGCTGCCCAGTTTTGTCCATTTGGCTCACCGAGCTGATTCAGCACAAAGACAGTCTGCTAGAAGAGGGGAGGGAGGAGGGAGAGAAGAGGAGGGGGGAGGGAGAGAGAGGAGGGGAAAGGGGGTGGGGGGGCAGGGGGGAGTAGAGAGAAGAAGAGGGGGGAGGAAGAGGGAAGGAGAGGAGGGAAAAGGCAGGGAGTGAGCGAGTGGAGTCTAATAGAGGGAGGGAGAGTGAGGAGGGTGAGGAGGGAGGGAGACTAGGACGAGAGTGAAAGGAGTGTAGTGGAGGAGGCGTTCTTGCAGCAGAGTTATTTTACACCTTATGCGTCGTTCTGCTGCAGCTGTTGGTTAAAGATGTTTTCACTGGTTTCTGCTGTGGGATTCCGCAGGCTCCACCGGCTGGTTTATGCAGCTTTGACTGGTTTCTACTGGTTTTTTATCGAGGCACTGGTTTGTCCTCTGCGTCTTTTTATTTGATCATAACTCATCCCAGTTGACTACAAGCCCAGCTTGACCTTCCGACGTGGGGAGAATAACAGTCTCCCTCGATCCTTTCACTTTCCTCCTCATCCTTCTCCTCCCCACCCCCCCCTCCTCTCTCCTCCTCCCCCTTTTATCCCTCTTTACCTCTCGTCTCCCCCTGTTCCTCTATCCCCCCCCCCCCCCCCCTCCCCTCCTCTCTTAGTGTGAAGGAGGCCGTGTGTAGAACAAGGAGAAACGTGACTTCTGTCTTCGTTTTGTTTTAAAGTCACCGTCTCTGTGCCCCCCCCCCCCCCCCCCGTTGATGTCACAGTGATGTCACATTTGACCTTGGGGACATTCTCCAATCACGGGACAGGGAGAAGCAGCCCCCTGTCACTGGCGTCGCCGGAGTGGAACTACAGACCAGACCTCAGTGTTAACGGGCATGTTTGTACCCACTGTGTGAGTGAGAGTAGGACATGATGCCCCAAAACAAGCCTCTGGACTGCCATGTCCCATCACAGCTGCACATGGCATTATGCAAAAGCATACAATGTAGTACAATGTAATGAAATGATCATAGAAGTATTATTATAATGTCATGCTTCGTGCTTTACTACTATATTGCTATGGATTGAGATGTAGCAGGTAAAGCCTGCATCCAGCACACCATGAACAGGGAGATGAGTTCAATGTTAAAAAAAACAAAAAAAAACAGATCTTCAGATTTAATAGTCATGTGTTCCTCAATCTGACGCGTTTGGAGATATCTAGATGTGATGTGGAATGATTGTTTGGAGTGTGTCAGGAAGTGAGCCTGGAATTGTCCCAGGGTTTCACTGAAGCAGTCTCCAGGCATCAGAGAACCGAGCGGAGACGCCTTGCTACAGAGAGGTCAGAGGTGAAGGGTCAGACTGGTACCAAGTTGACAGAAAAGGGACACACACTCTTATGGCCAGCATGAAACCCCAGCACGGCTTTTAATGGCTATTCTCTGCAGGATAACACGCCAGCGTGTCTACATGGCGCACGCGTTCAACACCTTGTTGAGGCCACGCCACCAATGCTCCATGCTGATTTGGGGGTCCCTCCCAGCATGAGGAAGATGTTACTAATGAAGTGGCCCACTCAGGAGCTGAGGTGTGTTTGAAGGAGTCATCCTGACAGACATGAACAGCAGCTGGGAGAGGGCCGTGTGGTTGGGAAGGGAAGCTATGTGGACACCATGAGGACATGCTCACGCCACAGACCCCCCTGGACCCCAGGGGGATGGAACCCAGGATCTCTGGGAGGATTTAGGCTAACCACCGTCCTACCGCAAACCACAGCATGGAGAGTGGGAGAGAGAGGGCTAGAGAGAGAGAGAGTGAGCGAGAGAGAGAGAGAGAGAGAGACAGAGAGAGAGACAACAGACCTCATGGGTGATCATCAATATGAAATCAATGGGCAGACTAGTTGAAAGTTCTATTCGCTAGTTCCCTGGTACGTGAAGGAATCTCTCTCTCTCTCTCTCTCTCTCTCCCTCCATCTGTGTGTGTGTGTGTGTGTGTGTGTGTGTGTGTGTGTTTGTGTGTGTGTGTGTGTGCGCGAGTGTGTGTGTGTGTGTGTGTGCCTGCGTGCACCAGATTATGTGAATGAGATCAAAGTATTGATCACCTGTGTGTCTGACTCCATCTTTCTCTCCATTGCTCTCTCCATCTCTCTCAATCTCCTCCTCCAATCTAACCACCTCTCTCCCTTTCTCCCTCTCCCTGTTTCTCTCCCTCTACCTCTCTATCTTTGTATAGCGGGCCATTAACAGACAAACACTGTTAAAACAAACAGACTAGAAGCTAGAAATCACACAAACAGATAGATACAGTGCCAAAAATTATATTTCTTCATCGTATATTCAGTAGCTATGTTACATTAGGTCTGAAGGCCATCGGAAAGACACTTCCCCTAAAGCATGCATCCACAATATGATCCCACCACACTAAAATCACACCAGCATCACACCATCACACTAACATCACACCAACATCACACGGACACCACACTTATAACGTTAAACTAACATCAGATCACCACCACCGTCACGTAACTCCAATATCAGACTAACGTCACCCCAAGATCACACTAACGTTACACTGACATCACGCCAATATCACACCAATATCACACTATCACATTAACATCACACTAACATCAGAAATACAGCACACCGACATCACATCAACATCACTGTACAATCACAACAACGTCGAACTAACATCACATCGCAAGACCTGCACTGCGTGTGTGCGTGCGTGCGTGCGTGTGTGTGTGTGTGTGTGTGTGTGTGTGCGCGCGCGCGCGTGTGTGTGTGTGCGCGCGCGCGCG
>JAXIVH010000027.1:3337331-3404831 GCA_036785325.1 Urophycis tenuis
TCTCTCTCTCTCTCTCTCTCTCTCTCTCTCTCTCTCTCTCTCTCTCTCACACACACACACACACCTCTGGAGACCCCTGCAGGCCATACGAGGTACTGTGGCAAAATATCAATATGCTCCAAGCGTGTTTGTGTCTCTGTGTGTGTTTGTGCACATCTGTTTGTGCATGTGTGTGTGTGTGTGTGTGTGTCTGTGTGTGTGTGTTCGTAAAAGCTAGAGCATATCACTAGATACTAACTCTGACGTCCCTTTAACATAGGAAGCAATCCCACTTATTACAGAACTGTCTCTGTCAACACTGTCTAACCCCTACCAGCCGCCTTAATGACATGTCTGTTTTCACTTTCCAACCCCTACATGCTCCCCAATGACATGCCTCTGTATTCACTGTTTAACCCCGACCTGCTCCTAAATAACCTGTCTCTGTCTATAATTTCTA
Source organism: Urophycis tenuis (assembly GCA_036785325.1). Lineage (NCBI taxonomy): Eukaryota > Metazoa > Chordata > Actinopteri > Gadiformes > Phycidae > Urophycis > Urophycis tenuis. The sequence goes on from JAXIVH010000027.1 coordinate 3,337,771, forward strand.
GCCCCAAGCTGCTCCATGAAGACCTCTTTCTGTATTCACTGTCTAACCCCTACCTGCTCCTTAATAACCTGTCTGTCTACACTGTCTAGCCCCAAGCTGCTTTTTAATGACCTATCTCTGTGTTCAGATGGGGCCAGTGCCCGCTTATAATGACTTATAGACTTTTAATGCCACATCAATGTTTTTTGCAATTAAGCAATAGCTAACTTTATTTCATAATAATTACACTCAAATTGGTCATCAAAAAAACTAACTGGACAAAATATAAATATGCCCAATTCAGGGTTTCAGTTCTAGCACCCCTGAAGGGGTTTCTGCCTGTCTGAGAGCCTTTGAAATATTGTGGTTTATTTCACTTCAACGTCAAGTCAATTCTTAACTAAAAACGGATGGATAAACATTGCCCTAGACCTCATTTATGACCTCCTCCTTCACCTGCTCCTTAATAACCTGTCTCTGTATTCACTGTCTATCCCCTACCTGCACCTTAACAACCTGTCTCTGTATTCACTGTCCAACCCCCACCTGCTCCTTAAGGAGCAATTTGCAGGTTGGCATCCCGGTTAATTAATGCAGGGAAAGTATGCAGCAAATTAATTTTCACATTATTTAAAGATAATCTAGACTTTGAATTACAGGATGCTTGAGAGCCTGAGCGCATTGCTATATCGAAGCCCTGGTGGCTTCGGCTAGCTAGCAGGTTCAAAGTCTGAAGCGGCTGACCTTTACCTCGGCTCAGCTAGACCCGCGGCCCCAGCAGGAGTTAGGTACCTCACTCCGACCTGCTTAAGGTAGGTCGGAGCGGCCAGTGAGTATAGAGCAGACCCTCTGAGCAATTAGACGTGGAGGAGAGGGTGGGTTAGCGTGGGGCTAAGTCCGCGCTAACAGAGCCCTTACACCGTGCTAACATACTGCTAGCAGAGCACTGCTATAGCTCCAATACAATACTAAGACAGGTTAGAGGCAAGATGGAGGATAGAGAGAGATTCTGGGAAAGGACGAAAGAGAGAATGGGGTAGAGGAAGAGAGATAGAGGGAGGATGAGGAGAAAGAAGGAGAGGAGACAGAGGATAAGGGAGAGGGGAGAGCAAAGAGAGAGGGTGGCTAGGGAAAGGGAGAGGAGGGCGGAGGGTGGGGTTGAGAGGAGAGGAGGGTGAGTGTGAGGACAGGAGGGTGGAGGTGCCATAAAGGAGGAAGAACAAACAGTAGCACCTCTTTCACGTGGCAAGGCACGACACCGTTTTCACACACACACACACACATACGCACACATGCACACACACACACACACACACACACACACACACACACACACACACACACACACACACACACACACATGCACACACAAAAACACACAGGCACGCGCACGCCACCATTTCAACACACGCACGATTCCACAAACACGCGCGCACAACACTGTTTCCACGGTGACGGATGAGGGGAGGTGATTCCGAAGGTCAAACGATGGGATGCACGGGATTGGCCGGATCAGCTGAATCTTATTAAACTTCACTATCAACTGTTTTACAACACTCTTTGGAGAAGAAAATAGATTGGGCCAATCACAACAAGCTGTTCTTACAGCCAACATCCAATCAGAACCCCTGGCCACCATCTCTAGAGAATGGTTCTGTCAACTCCAAGTGTTCAGGGTAACCCGTCGTCTAAAAATAACACCTTGATTTATAATGTAGGCTGGGAGGGCAGCAGACGGGCTGAAGACACAGAGATTCCATTAGAGAACTGTTAGCCTGCAAGTGAGTTAGTGTGCTAGGCTAGTGCTAGGCTAGCAGCCATGCTAGCCAGATGTTGGATGGGAGCTCTAGACCCCTGCATTGCCAGAGGAAACCATGACATGTTCAGATCCTGACAGAAAACAAAGGCTCCTTAATAGAGCTTTCATAAATATAAAATCCATGTATTCATACAATATAATATTTGTATATTATTTTAGATATATTATTTTGTATATGTATATTTTTATTTTATTTTATATTGTATTCAACTAAAATAATTCACTATACAAGACTGCAATATCTAAATATCCACCTATATCCAATTAAACACACATGCGCGCACCCAAATACGCACACACACACGCCCGCATGCACATAAAAACGCGCGCGAACACATTCACACACACACACACACACACACACACACACACACACACACACACAAGCGCAAATCATTTACATTACATCTCTTTCTATGTGCAGGTGCATGAACGCGGGAAACACCCAGTACACGCGCATGTCGGAGTGCAGCGTGATGGAGGAGTGTGAAGGATGAGTGTGAAAGGGTGAATCCATTATTTACTGCCACACAGATTTAGAATATCGACGGCATGACTCATTCCTTCACACTCCAGCTGTGATTAGTTATTAGTTATCGATTAAGGGGCCCTTACGGCCATCAAAGGCTAGGAGAGGATGTTCGCGCCTATTGTTGAAGGATCGGTACTTGTTGAATGTCCGCGAGACTCTCCGTTAAAACCGGTTGTATAATGAGAAGAATACGTCACCAGACCACACACAAACACACTCACACTCATACACACTCTCAGTCAAAACACACGGTGATACTCACTCGCTTTTGGGGTTGGGCTTGGCTTCGTGGTATCGATCCCGGATCAATGAATCGGTGGTTTTTGAGGTGTGGTCTCGGACGGTATTCAGCTCCTCGCGCGCATTCAGACCCTATGATGTGCCGCTCCAGACTCACGTGCCGACCCCGTCGCGAGCCGTCTGAACCTCAGGTCCGTTCGAGGGTTGCCTCCCGAGTCACGTGATCACTCAAACCGATTCGGAGCCTTGGGCTACGTCATACGGCGGTCACACCTGATGATTGATCGGACTTTGAAAACCGTTTCGTAAAAAAACCGTCAGACGTTATCCATAAAAAACCCACTAGTAACCGTATTTTTCATTTAAAGCCCCCTCTTCTCCATTGTAAAATGATTAGGATCTTTTTCATCAAATTGTGTTTAGGCCTCATCTCAATATATGTTCGGTGTATTGTATTTTATGTAGCTTTTTATTGGCCTACTTAACAGTAGTCAAGTATTTTTGTAGGCCTACGTCATGTTACCATTCAGTTGTTTAATTTAGGCCTATATTTTTCATTGCCGACAGCTCTCTAAATCTCCAGAATTGACAACCTGCTTATTGTATATGCTGAAACTGTTTTAACTGTACCTATCTAATTCAACTTCCTGAATGAATAAAATGTTTTAATGCAACCGTTTTATGGAGGTTCATTTTCTATCGAATTATTTCTTGCAGTCATGGACAACGGAATGGATTGATGTTTATTTAGCAATGAAGTGAGATTAATGACCGCTCGTAAAATTGTACGGGCACTTCGAAACGTCATGCGGACGTTTTTCTAGAGCAGCAGGAGTCAAACGTAGTAGGCCCACCTTTCTGCTGGTAGCTATAGCAGGCGATGAACAGTTCTATTGCAACTCCAAAGGCCTAGCTAGGCCTACCCACCATAATTAAAGTAAATACGGTTTCGAGTAGGATTTGGTTTTAAGGGTTTGGTTTAGTGTTAGTGTTAGTTAGTGTTTCCTATCAGTGTTAGACATGTTTTTTTGGTTTAGTGTTGAGTTTTTAGTTTTTTTTAGGGTTAGTTTCGCCTCAGGGTTAGGTGTTTGGTTTGCATGTTTGGTTTTAGAGTTAGGATCCTAATGTTTATGTGCCAGGGCTTTACAGTGTGTTAAATATGGTGCACTAGCACTATTAGTAGTAATTGCCTCGAAAAGTGAAGTGGTTTTTAATCTGAACAAGACATTTTAGGTGGAATACCAAACAAAAAAAGAACCAACTTGATAGCCTAAAGAAGCTGGTGTGTTCCACTCAAAGTCTTCTTCCATTAGTTTTTGGCACATTTCTGCTGCTTCTACAGTTTGAGGCATTGACATCAAACGAATGTCAGGCCCCTAATAAAAATGTTTTTAGCATTTAGCCGATTCAGCGAATCCCTGGGGATCAGGAAAAGTCTGCATAAATTAATCACATCTCACTGTTCAATAAATATCAAGATACAGGGTCAGAAGTCACAGCATTCGGCCCACTTGTGCAATATAGCTCATTATTTAGGAGATTTCCGACACATTATTAAAAAACATCTTTAATGCAACACAACACTCTTTTACGGGGAAACAAATCCAACACAACAGTCACTCGGTGTAGATAGAGATGAACATATATTGTCTGTGAAATACATGTTGGTTTTACAACTCTTGGAACTGTCATGAAGCTCCATATATAATAACAGCTTTATTTTATAGTAACATCACAAACTTGAGACGAGCAGGACTTTTACTCTGAATGGTTCTCTTGTTTGTTGTATTTTTCTCAGGCACCGTTTCCTGCATCTTACCCCCGATGACATCATGCACAGGCGGTCTTCTCTTTCACAATAAAAGTCAATCTGCTGTGATTGGTTTCAGGACCAATCGGGTGTCAATGGGGTCATAGGGAGGACCAATCAGGTGTCAACGGGGGTCACTTGACTTTGGAGGGGCGGGGTTTCCTGACCACGGTCCCGGAGGCCCGACTGTCTTTGATCTCCGCCTCCCAGTGTTTCTTCACCATCGTGTAGAGCCTCATAGTGGCCTGGGCATCTTGCACCTATACACACACACACACATATACATTAACTCTTACCCCATCCACTACCTCACTGTATATACACCAAATACACCAATAAATATATATATATATATATATATATATATGATATATACATACTGAGGAGTGTTCTCCCTGCTGAACCTTGACGTTGAGCACCTCTCTGCAGAGAACTTTGAGAGACGGCCGAGAGCTCTGAAAGGAAACACAACATGGTGACCCTCAATCCCTTGACCAGCAGGGGGTGCTGCCGAGTACAACACTGCTGGGAGACCTGCCGTAGCTGGTCGCATGACTGGTTCCGCTTTAACTCTCTCAAATGCACCATGGGACATTTTAAAAATATATATAAAAATAATAATAATCATTATTAGTATTGGATGTCTGAGGAGGACCAGGAGCTTACCTTAACAGTCTGTCTGAAGGGTTTGTACTTCTGGGTGTCACGGATATTCTTCTTGGGATGGTCCAGGAAAAGGACCTGAGGGAAGACAGTGACAATGTTCGCATTGGGTTATTAGGTCATGTGATGTGCATGCTACCGCTAAGTCAATGTGTATTGTGTGTGTGGTACCTTAAAGTCATAGTGTATTGCGTGTACCGTACCTTTAAGTCATTCTGTATTGCGTGTCCCACCAGTATCCTTCCGTCCAGGATCTCTCCTACCTCCTTCTGGACAGTCTTCATGTCCTCACCTGAAGCAACCGAATCATCATCATCATTACCACTACAACCATCCCTTGATTTAGGACTGTGTCTGGGATGGGTTAGGGGAAAAGGTTTGGTCTAGGTCTACAGCGGTCTAGGTCATGGGTCAAGGGTCTGGGTCTTGGGTATTGGTCTTGGGTATTGGTCTAGTGTCTAGGTCTATAGGCGTCGAGGTCTATAGCAGTCTAGGTTATGGGTTAAGGGTCTGGCTCTTTGGTATTGGTCTAGTGTCTATGTCTATAGGCGCCTAGGTCTATAAGGGTGTTCAGGCCCACCGTCTCTGAGGTCCTCTGGCCGGACCCCGCTGACGGCCGTGCGGTAGTCGACCACTTCCTCTGTGGGTTTGACGAAGCGGTCGTAGATCAGCTTCCCAAAAAGGTTGACAATGGAGACTCGGGCCAGGATGCTGTCCTCGCCATCGGGCCCCACGCCCACCATCTCACAGTCCATCGCCACCGCCCGCGTCAGCCTGCCGTCACCACGAGTACCACAAAGAGGAGGAGGAGGAGAGTCACACGACAGTCAGCTTGTGACTGGTGATGGCCGAAGTCAGGGCTCGAGTAGCACTGTATGTAGTACTATGTATGCCTACATGCAGTGCATGGTAGTATATTTGGCTGTCAGACTTTGGCATGATTTTCTCACACGTGTATAAAGTATATATAAGGCCTTGTATCGTTATGCTTAGATTTAAATAATATGTGGTGAATGGACTGAGGTGAATAAACACTGTGTGCGTTTTACTGAAAACAAAAAAGAGAACCAGAACCAGGTCTGGCTATAGGACCAGATAGTAGGGTTCTGGCAAGGGAGGCTAGTGTTCACGTTGTCTCACCCGGTGAAGGCATTGGTCTTGACCAGTTTCTCCTCGGGGTCCTTGGGGGTGTTCTTCTGGACGTCTGTCCGCCTCCTCACCACGTCGGCTGCCTCCTTGCCCATCGCTGCCTCAATGTCGTCCGGGTCCACGTCATCAAACCACAGGTCAGCACTGCGGAGAACCCGGGGAACCAGTTAGGATCCCGCTGTTAAACTTGACACCAAAACCCAATTGGTGTTTGCGCAGAGTATGTGGCAGGTTTGTTATACTCGGGTCTATAGAGGCGGTTAGAACTGTTTTATTATTTTAGGTTCTTCCCTTTAATAAACATTGCTCTTTATTCTTAGAACTCCAGTCACCTAATTGATACAAGTGTTATGGATACATCTATACTAAGTTACAGGTTTAATCACAAAACCGTTTGGCAGGGAGTCATACAACACAACCACTACTACACCTTCTTGGCCCTTCCGTCAATTATCATGACTGATGTCGGATAGTACAGCTGGCCTTACTCTGTCAGGGGTCGGTGCTGTGGGGCCACCTTCTCCTTCTTGGCTGGCTGGTGTCCGTCTGTGCCTCCCTTGTGTTTCCTCTTGGCTGGCTGCTGTTTGTCTGTGCCCTCCTTCTCTTTCCTCTTGGCTGGCTGATGATTGTCTGTGCCTCCCTTCTCTTTCCTCTTGGCTGGCTGCTGTTCTTCTCTCTCTCCTTTCTCTTTCTTCTTGGCTGGCTGCTCTTTATCCCTCTCTCCCTTCTCTTTCCTCTTCTTGATGGATTTCTTCCTCAGTTCCTCAGCAACCGTCTCTTTGCTACTCAGTGTTTTAGGCTTGGCTGGTTTTACTTCCTCTGTCTGTGAGGATGTGGGACGAGGTTTAGCGGTCATCTCTTTGGAAGATGGTTTCTTGGTCGCATCATTCTTGTGGTTCTGTGCCTTTGGCTCTGGGTTAGTCTTCATGATCTGTAAACATCACTAACATTAGAAAGACACGCCATATGCATGATACCATCATCAGTTTGCATCCAGGGAAACTTGATGACAGTAATATAGTAGTATGGTAGTATAATAACAAACCTACCTCTAATAACGCCTTCCAGTTTGCTGAGAACTGCTGGGGGTCTTTGGGAGGTTCGAGGGGGACAGGGACGGGTTTGGGTCTCCCCTGCATCTTCTTGCGTGTATCTTTGAAAAACTTCTTCTTTTTGTTCTTTTGACCTGCTGCAGCCGGGCCAGGTGGTTTAGCTTTAATAGCTCTAGCGTTGTTTTCCTTAAACTTCACCTTCATGACGACTGATATGATGAGTTTGCGTCAAGTTGTTAGAAGCCACGCCGCGTCCTGAAAGTTTCACTTGCAAGACGCCCGTCTTAAACAACCTTGTTGCTATCCGGTCAGACGGACTATTATATGTATAGCAATAAGTATAGTTATCCCAACAACCCAGATAAACTGTTAACCGTATGTTTTCTGTTTCCGTGAGAGATAATTTAAGGATCGCTGCAGCTCATTCAGCCATGCTGGTCTGTGTACGTCCGTGTGTGTAACACGGTCATGTGTCCGGAGATACTAATACGAAATACAACTGACATAATTCACGATGCCATGTTTCAATAACGACACTCCTAAAAGACACGAAAATTTTGAACTCTGAAATGATATTACAATATTTAAATATTGTTGTACAATGTTGGATATTTGGTTTTTTGCAAAATAATCCGGAACTATTATTCTGAAAATCCTGAGACTCCGGCCTCTTAGTGTGTTGCACGCTTCGTCCCAACCAGAAGTGTTCTGGGGATCCTCCTACAAGGAAGTAAAGTAATATTAATTTCAATATATCCTTATCCTACCATTTAGACTTATGTACCCCGAATATGTACCATATTGGTCTTCCGAAATAACATGTTTATAATTGGATTATTTTGTATGGTTACTTGCTTAAGATACAACGATACAGTAGTTAGAGATTAGCTGTTAGATCTGAGGAGTGAAGTAATCCAAGTAGAATCAAGGAACAACTAGAACAACTTATTCGCTCTTCATTTTTGCGTGCAGGTGATGGTGGCGAATTCTCCTTCTCCTCTCCCTGAGAGAGCCATATACGGCTTTGTGCTTTTCCTTGCGTCTCAGTTTGGATTCTGTAAGTACCCCCTTTACAGAACTACAATTTCTTTAGTCCTCCATATAGAATTGCAAGTGCCTTAGTTTAATATAGAACTACAAGTCATTTTGCTCCACTATATAGAGAAACATGTCTTTTAGTTCCCCGTAATGAACATTGCATCCCTTTGCTCTGCATAAAACTATACATACTTTAGAAAGCCTACATAGAACTTCACGTCCCTTAGCTCTATATAGAACTACAAGTCCCACAGCCCTCTATAGAACTATACGTATTTTAGGAAACCAACCCTAACCCTGACAGAATCTTAACTTACAAGTGAAGTGGTCTTTGTCAGTAAACCCAGTTGTATGTATAATGTTTTGTAATGTGTTTGTTCTGTCCCCAGGTTTATTCTGTCTGTGGGCGTACGTCCCGGCCGAGTGGCTCCACCTGTTGGGTCTCACCTACTGGCCCCAGAAGTAAGCAATGGGTTTGAACCCCAATATTTTTACACTCAACCTGTAGGCATACTAGAGCAATAGGGCAAACAAGCCCTACCTGCTCCTTAATGACATGTATCTGAACTCACTGCAAGTCACTATGGATACAAGTGTTTGCTACATGTCTACATAGTAAATAGTTTGTAGGTTTTCATGCCATGGCAGCTGTTCATTTTTATTGGTACAAAAAGTTGTCTTTGGCAACTTCTTACGTGTGACATCACCGTGATGTCATCGTCGCACCTGTGCAGGTACTGGGTGCTGGCAGTGCCCGTTTACCTGCTGGTCGGCCTCGTCGTGTGTGTTCTGGTTCTGTTTGGAATCAACATGATGTCCACTGCCCCCCTGAACTCCCTGGACAACATCACAGGTTCATACTGTACTACAAATATTAGTGTACTGCTATAGTACTATGAATACAATTACACATTTACAGACTAAATAACTGAAGACAACTCTTGAATCTATCAAGGAACCTCATCACTTGACACTCGGCTACTCGACAACTGTTGTAGACGAGTAGCCCAGGACCTACTGGTCCAGTGAAACTAGTGACACTAGTGACACTACAACTCTTTCACTAAGAGTACACTGATACTACCATACAATTAAGTTGTGTGTGTGTGTGTGTGTGTGTGTGTGTGTGTGTGTGTGTGTGTGTGTGTGTGTGTGTGTGTGTGTGTGTGTGTGTGTGTCAGACCCATACTCTAGACGCCAGCCGCGGCTCAAGGGCCAGGATGGCGGGATCCCCCAACTGGAAGACGTTCCCATTGGCGAGGTCAACAGGAAGTTCTTCCTGTGACGTGACCCATAGACCTGAAAGGTCAGAATTGTTCGCTCTCTGGACACACCATAACACAAATTGAAATGTGAATTTAATGTTTAGTACATTTACAGACGTTTCCAATCGGTTTCCTCACCCGGTATGACGTGTCAGAGGTGAATTATAATTTTTAACTGAAGTACATGTGGTTACCACCACCATCCAACAACAGGCGCTGTTGGGACGTTTTGTCGATTAGCAGCAAGTTTCCACTGATGGTACTTCCTGTTTACTTCCTGTTGAATTCCTCTAATCAGCCCCGTCCGGATCTAATAAAATCTCCATGGTGTATCTTTGAAATGGTTTTATATCATCTTCCGAGGACGAATATCTGTGAAATATATTGATTTGAAAGACTATGGCATTCGCGGCTCCGGTGTGGCTCGCGGTCCAGGGAGAGTTCGTTGGGTACGGCGACGCGCCTGTACAACCATCCCTGCCGCACAGTCACCCATCCTCGCCTCCCATTCAACTATCCCTGCCGCCCATACAATCATCCCCGCCTCCGATACAACCAGCCCCGCCGCCCATACAAGGTGCATTTCCTTTACAACCATGCGCGCCGTCGAGGACTTTATTAGACGAGCTGGATGACGAGAGCTTGTTCGACAGCTTCCACCTGACCAGACCATGCATCTCCTTCCTCCTGGACCTCCTCCACCGGCCTATCAACCGGGTGAGACAACCGGGACACACAGTGGAAGGCATGATCCTACTCACCTTGAACTACCTCGCCAGGGGGACCGCGTCCGCCAAGTTCCAGCAGAAAACCGGCATTACTAGTTCAGACTCGCCTGGTGTGATCGCTGTAGTGTCGAAGCATCTCGCAGACATGACGGCCCAGTTGATTGCGTTCCCTCACTGCCGAAAGGACCAGGAGTGTCTGGCCATGGTCAACCAGCGGTGCTGCGGGATCCCTCGGGTGCTGGGAGTTCTCGGCACCGCCCACTTCAGGACCCGGGACTGTAGCGACGCGGTCCGGTCCCCTCTCTTCCTCAACACGCACGGCTACACGTCGGTGGTGAGCCAGGTGGTCTGCGACCTGACCGGGAACCTGCTCAGCGTGGAGCGGTGTCAGATGGGGAGCATGCCAAACCACGAGCTGTGGTCGTCGTCCACACTCAGAAGCGAGAGGGTCATAGGACCAGAATACTGGCTCATCGGTAAGGCCTGGAAGAAGACCTTGGCAGGACCACAGCGTTTATATTGCGTACATTTAGTTATTTAGCAGTGGCTTTATCGGAGATGACTTCCAAGCAAGGAGGAAAGCAGTCAAAGTTTTTAGCCTGTAGTGGCTAAAAAATAATGTGTTGTGGTTTACCTGTGTTGTGCTATTGTTCTTGAGTAAAAAAAGTTCACTGTGAAGAAGAGAAGGCGGTCTCCTTCTTCATCATCTCTCCCTTCCTCTTCCTCCTACAGTAGGGAGGGGCTACCAGCAGAACGTCAACCTACTCCCAGCATTGGCCCACATAGCCAATAGGCACCAGGCCAGCTTCAACGTGGCCCACGGCCGGGCGCGGGCGGTCCTGTCGTGCACCCTGGGCCGTCTCAAGCGGAGGTTCCGGGTTCTGCAGCTGCTCGGTTCTGTGGACGAGCGTCTGGACGGCAAACAGCGGGTCATCGAGGCGTGCTGCGTCCTCCACAACCTCGCCAACCAGTTCTCCGTCCCCAAGGCCCCAGGGACCGCCAGGGACCTCCAGCACCCGGCCAAGACCACCTGGCGACCGAAGGAGACCCTCCACGTGGCGCCCAGGTCAAAGCTGCTGCAGGAGAGGCTGCAGCTGGTGGCTGCGTTCTCGTTGCCGTCAGGGGGACATGTCGCTATGGCAACGGAGAGCGAAGAGGAGGAGCCTCTGACGCAAACGCACGCTAGTCCACCAGCAGACTAGTACTCTCACACACACTCAAACTAAATCAAAAGTCAACATTCGTCCTGTAAATGTGGTGGATCAAAGGAAAAGCATTAAAGGTTTTTTGTACAAGCTACAAAATGTGTTTTCCTTCCTTGTTTAAAGAGGTCTGATAGACTGTTGGAGAATAATAAAGCATACTCCATACATTCTGGTGGTGGAATCAACCTTTAATCAAGTAATTGAGACACATGAAACATGGAATTTTGGCGTATTACAAAACACAGAGGATGTATATTAACATGGCTAACGAGGACGAAGGCGCTTCAGTTCTTAAATATTGGAGGAAAACTGTTGGAGTGCTGTGGCATTTTCATAGATATTGTCCCAGTTCTGGTAGGTGTGGTCTTCCTCGGCTGCACCTCTCTTCATGGCCTCCAGGAGGCAGCGGTGCAGGAACACGTACTGTGACTAACGCCAGAGAACATGGCATGGTATTAACATATAGTAGTACTATTACAGTTCTAATGAAGTTAAAACATTAACATCTGTACTACAGGCTCAAGTTTAAAGATGTGTAACTGTCTAAAGATAAATATATTAACATGCAATGCATATGCAAATGACTATTGACTTTAGTTTCTCAACGTAAAAATAAATAACTTTATTGACAGTACCTCAGTGTAAAGATATATAACTTTATCGACAGTACCTCCGTCTGCACCATGAGGGGGCGCGAGAGTCGCATCTTTTGGACGAAAGACGCCACGTCCACCTTCCCCTCTGCCTCCAGCTGCTGGAGCAGCACATCGAGCGCCACCAGTGTCCCGGTCCTTCCCACACCTGCACTATAGACGCAGGATAGACATAAACACTATATGTTATATACACGTGACATATACCTGCCACCAGCATACCTGTCCCGTCTACACCTGCATTATATATACAGTAGATACATCTACGCATTATATACAGTATATATGCATGCGTGTGCACGTACGTGCATACCTACACGTGAGTGTGTACGTACGACTGTGCGTGGTGTCTGCGTGCGTGCGTGCGTGCGTGTGTGTGTGTGTGTGCGCGTGTGTGTGTGCGCGTGCGCGTGTGTGTGTTACCTGCAGTGCACCACGGTGGGAGCATCGCCCCCCTCCTGCTCTATGTGTTGCCGTAGCAACGCCCGGAACTGGAGCAGCGGGCCCGTGCCGTCGGGCACGCCGTGGTCGGGCCACGCCCGGAAGTGGAAGTGTTGGACGGAGCGCTGCTCAGAGGTGACCCGCTGCAGGGGGGGGGGGGGGGGGTAAAAGACACACACACACACACACACACAAACACACACATACACACGAATGACACGCCGGCGTCAGCAGGACTGTGTTCATGCTGCTACGAGGGAAACGCAGCAGACTTCCGAGCGGCACAGTGTGTGTCAGAACACACTTTTAATGTGCTTGTAATTTCAGGTGGTTGGAATTTTAGTTTTTCGATGGTAGGTGTCTGATTGATTGTAGATGTTTGTATTTGTATATGTCAAGTTTGTACACTTTACATGTGTGTACTAGTGTGCGCACGGCATACGTTATCGCGAGGTGGGGGCATAAATGTAGGCAGCTCTGCGAAGATACACACGGTGTCTCTGGGTGCTGGGACGTGGATCTTCACAAGCGTGCTGTATGTAGACCTGTGCATTCGGAGCATGTGTTGAGTCAGGTTGCTTTACATTTTTCACATTGAAGCTTCGTATGGTCCAGCTGGCCAGCATCTGTTCTGAAGTGCTTGTGACCAGGAGGTCTCCATACAGACAGGGAGTGTAGTCCAGAGGCCAGTACTGCTCACACTTATTCTGGAGACACAGGATAGGTTAACTAGATCTATTCTCTAGTTGGTTAGGGTTAACTAGCTCCATTCTGTAGCTGTTTAGGATTAGCTAGCTCTATTCTGTACTTTGTTAAAGTTCGCTAGATATTTTCTCTGTGGGTTAGGGTTAACCCGCTCTAGTTGCTTATGTTTAGTTAGTTAGGCTTAACAAGCTCTAACCTATAATTGGTTATATGATAAGGAGGAATCTCCAGGCACTCCAGAAATGGTGACGGAGAGATTACCCCATGGCTAGACACTTTAATGAATGCCACAACAATAATGATTCTTTGTTGACCATACAGGGTATCGAGCATATCAGACCTATGGCGAGGGGTGGCAATAGGTTATTGAGATTAAATCAAAGGGAGTCTTTTTGGATAGACCGCTTACATGCCATGGAATATCCAGGTCTAAATGAAGACATTGATCTTACTTGTTTTTTTATAGTGACACTGATGTACTGTATATGTTTTTGTTTTTCTTGTATATTTCCTTGCTTTCTCTTTTCTTTATTTTTTCTGCTGCATTAATGGTCACCTGGTGTAGAGTGCATATGTTTTTCTGGTCACATGAATTTTTGACCCTATATAAGTGAGGTAGTCCTCACTCATGTGTACATGCCCTGATGAAGACCAAGTGTGGTCGAAACATGTTGGCGTTTTATCCAATGGATTAGCCAGTTACAAATAAAGGCTTTTTAATTATACCTTCCTCCGTCACCATTTCTGGAGTGCCTGGAGATTCCTCCTTATCATGAACTGATCCCATTTTCCAAGAGCACCCAGTACGTGATTCTACGTTTTACAACCAAGAGCTACCAGCCTCTTTCGCTGAAGTATAATTGGTTATAGTTGATTAAGCTTAGCTAGGTGTGTGTGAATCAAATCATCAGCCTGCAGCTCGTGAACCGGATTGATTTGTTCACAGTTCATTAGAGATGGTATCACCTATAACACTCACCCTGTCTCCCTCGATGCAGTTGGTTACCATAACGATGGCGCTCACCCCTTGCTCCCAGACCATCCTCCAGAAGTCATCTAGGGTCGCGGGCAGCGGACCCTGGGCCGCAATGTACTCTCTGCTGCCACTGTAACCCTGGCAACTCAATCCAATCACTGTCCACCCAGAACAGCTGTTCCCAAACCTGTACATGCCTTGACCCACCTGCTGTGCTTCTCTTGGCCCTGGTCCCAACATAATATTTGTACATTATCACTACCAAGTTAAAAAGTGAGATAAATATGTACCTTAATTTGGTAGTGTTCAAATTAAACAGAGAAGTCATGCAGGCATTGGTTAGAAAGAGACGTAGGCCTACTGGCAGGAAGCTGGCATTGATGTAGTCAGAGTTCTCCTCTTCAATCAGCATGGACAGCCTCACACGGGACCAGTCATCTAGCACAGAAAACCACAGTTTGGTTTAATCGCAGATCAGCCATCCACTATAGCTAGAGTTTATAGTTTAGTTCAACTGCAGACAAGAGATTACCTGAAACAAATAGATTAAAGTTTAGTTCGTGTATGTATACCTGGACAGGCTCCAGAATGTACAGAACCCACTAGCTTCCGGTCAAGTCCCACATCTCCTACAAGATCCTCCTCCTCCTCCCCTATAAATCCCTCCATCACCTTGCACCTCAGTACGACCGACCTCCTCCTCCCCTATAAATCCCTCCATCACCTTGCACCTCAGTACGACCGACCTCCTCCACCCCTATAAATCCCTCCATCACCTTGCACCTCAGTACGACCGACCTCCTCCACCCCTATAAATCCCTCCATCACCTTGCACCTCAGTACGACCGACCTCCTCCACCCCTATACTCCATCCTGGAATCTGCGGTCCTCTGACACGGTGCTGCCCTGTTTTTTTGTTTTTTGTTCTTGGCTTCATATGTTCATATGTGCATATGTGCATATGGTGCATTCATCTACGAACAAATAGGAAAAGGGACAAGAGGGCAAGACTAGGAACTTGCGTTCATATGTGCATATGGTTCATATGCGTCCTTGGGTCCCTTGAAAGGTGCTATATAAATGTCAGTTATTATTATTATTATTGTTGTCATTATAGACAGTGATGAATTTAAACCACAGACCACTAAATTAACTCCAGCTGAGCTGATAAACCAGGTGAACTTTAGCGCTACTTGTGAACTTCAGTCCTATAGCCAGTGACGGTCTGTGACAAATATTCGGTCCAGGCAGTTAATAGATTGACTACCCCCCTAATAACCAGGCTAAATTATATTTGATTGTAGCATGGTTATATATATATTTTTTTATCTTGAACATAGATAAAACTCTTTATTCCCAAAGGGAAATTGGGTCGCTGTACCAGCCAGGGTACATATAAATACAATACAAAAAATAAAAACAAAATATAATACCGAATGAAAAGAATAAAAATAAAATCTTACCTAATTATCGTGTGTCACGTTTTTCCATAGCTTGTTATTACGTGTAATACGTTCTTGCATGCCTTTCTTAGTTTATGTATATAGACCAGTGATTAACTTAAACCACAGCACACTAAATTAACTACAGCTTTAGCAGATAAACCAGGTGAACTTTAGACCTATTTGTGAACTTTAGTCCTACAGCTCAATTGTAGAGCTACAGGTGAACTGTAAACCCACAGATTAGCTTAATTCCTACAGGTGAATTTTAGACATACGGGTGAGCTGTAGACCAACAGATTCACTTAAGTCCTACAAGGTGAGCTCAAGACCTACACGGCAGCACGTTGATGAAGCGGTTCTTGATCTTGTTGTCTGGGATGACCGCCGCCTTACAAGTCTGCTCTGTGCCGACAGGGATGAAGCTCTGCGGGGAAACAGACCACAATATTCACCGGGGTGAGGAATAGGCTGACGTTCCCAGAGTCCCTGGGTCTACCTGCTGGTGTTTACCTCATACTCCTCGCTGAAACCCCGGTTCTCGTCGCAGCTCATCTGCCTGACGTGGTCCTCAAACAGATCAGCGGGGATGGGCCTGGCCACAACACAACAGCCGGGTTAAACTGCAGGTCGACGGGAGCAAACAGGCGAACGGGTGTACACAGGCGGAGATACAAGTATACCTACTTGTAGGTGTCAGTAACTTTGGACCAGCCCACAGTGTTGTGTCTGTAGTAAGGAATGAGAAGAGAATGGTCTTACTCGGAGAGCTCATTAGAGAGTCCTATTTACTACGGGGATCTGGTCTGTAGACCTGTCTAAGGGGGTGCGGCCATTTGGAGAAGGGGTGTAGTCTACCCAAGAGGGGTGAGTAATCGAACCAATTGGGGGTGTGGTCTATCTGGGAGGGGCCTACCGTTGGGGGCTTGATCTCCTCCACTGCCAGAAGACCACCAGAGCTAACAGGAGGAGGAAGGCCAACACAGATGCCAGAGACCCAGCAATGACTCCTACAGGACGTACACACAGGGTAAAACAGGGAGTAAACACAGGTTATGAGAGTATATTGTATGCTATTTGTGGCTAGTAAAGCTGGAAGAAGCTACATGTAGTCGGTGAAGGGATCCGCTCTGGGTATGTGAACGAGAGCACCGTGTGAACATACAGTATATATGGAGGATATGTTTTATGTATATCATATACCTCTGGAGTCAGTAGCACAGTCCAAGATCTGGACTTTGCTCCTCACGTCTCCAGAGAGGAGGCTGGTGGAGACCCGGTAGGTCTTGGCCGGCCGGAACCCCTTCAGCTGGGTCTCGAGCTCCCCGCCCTTGCCGGCCTCCCACGGGTCGCGCCCCGTCACGTTCACCTCCACGGACGTCCACACGCCGTCTGGCTGGGCCCAGCCCAGCACGATGGTGTCCGACGACCAATAGTGACATTTGGCTCTTATATCTGGTGGAGCTGGAACAGCAGCCGGAACCGGTTAGAACCAGTTAGAACTAGTCAGAACCGGTCAAAACTAGTAAGGACCAGTCAAACCAGTCAGTCAAAAAGCGGTCAAACCAGTTGTAACCCAGTCAAGAAAGACCAGTTCCTTTTCCCCTCAGCAAATTCTGTTGAATATTATATACACATTCCCAAACTATATAAAGGGGTTTCTTTCTGTTGGATAACATATAGTAGCTGTATGTGTCTCTGAGGAGGAAGGAGTGTGAATGTGGTATTAGTAGTGACTCTGAATAGGGAGGACTCACGTAGGGTGAGGTTGTGCTCACACTGCAGGAACGGCCTGTACCGTACCATCAGTGTGTAGGTGGCACCGGGGTAGAGGCCGGTGAGTGATACACTGCCTGTGGAGTTCAGTACAGCTTGATGGTCCGTCCTTGATCCGTTTGTGGCCTCAACGTTGGTGAACGACCCCGTGACTAAGGCGTGTATGGTGGAGTTGGTGACTCGCCACCCAACAGCAGAACAGTTTATAGCTAAAAACAAATCATTCTTTATTACAGGCAGGTTCTGATACCATGGCTCAACAGTATCAAGACACAATGTACAGTAGGTGTCTATTAAAAGCAGTCTGTAAATAAATGTGTCATTCACATATGTGTGGATTACCAGATTACTGTGTAAATGCGTATGATGTGGGTGTGACAGTGACAGTATTATGTGACTGGGAGCACAATGTGAGAGCACTGAGTGGATGAGTACTATGTGAGTGACAGCACTACGTGAGGGGGTGCCATGTGATTGACAGTACCATGTGGATGACTACTACATGGATTGGTACTATGTGGATAAGTATTGTGTATCTTACTGGTGACGGTGTAGTTCTGGTAGGTCGAGCTGTTGGCGTACTCGTAGGAGGCAATGATGCTGTAATTGTAGGGCGTCCCCTCCTCTAGGAAGCGCACCGGCAGGGTGACCTGGTCTGACCAGGGCTCTGTTGAGACGGGGCTGAAGGTCTGATCGCCGAAGAGGACGTGGTAGCTGGAGGTACCGCTCCTGCTCCAACTCAGCACCACCGCGTTGAGTGTCCGTGTCACGTTCACCCTGGTTACTGTTTCTGGAGCTGAGGACGGAAAGAGAGAGTTATCACGCACACAGTCGCCATGTCACCTTGTAGCCATGATGCTGGAATTAACTACCAGGGTTGAGCTTCAGTGGAACCATGGCAATGTAGTCAACAATGTAGTGTAACCATGGTGATGCAGGTATCTGTGTTACCGTGGGGATAACTGTCACTCTGTCGCCATAGTGATAAGGTTAGCTACTACTGTGTTACCATGGTGATGAAGTTAAATCGCACTGTGTAACCGTAACGATAGAGACTACAAGGAGTGTGTTACCGGTGACTGCGCTAAAGAAATGTCCAGCGCTGCTGATGTTCTCCAGCCGGCTATAGATGGTGAAGTTGTAGCAGGTGGCCGGATGCAGAGCAGATGCTGTGAAGTTGACCACTGCCTGCCCTGCCGACACCTCCACCCTTTTGCTGGTATTGGTGGTGGTATTACAACCGTCTCTGTACTCCACCCAGTAGGAAGTGATGTTCTTCACCTCAGGCCACTGCAGACTTATGCTACTGGAATTCTGGTCGACCACCTTCAAATTAGTGATTCTTTTAGGAGCTAAGGAACCAGACCATGATGATGATGATGATGATGATGATGATGATGATGATGATGATGATGATGATGATGATGATGATGATGATGATGATGATGATGATGATGATGATGATGATGATAAAAACAAAAGCAGAAGAAGTTCCACTCATTTCTTTTCAGGTTAACAGAGTAACACATGATTTGGCTAAAATACTGACATGCTTAAGACAACGCACCAGCAACTGTCAAACATACTAAAATGTCAAACCTGTACACTTTTAAGTCATAACCAACACGCTATCAATTGTAAACCAATCTACAACATGGTAAAACAATACACAACTTTTAGAAAAATGTATTCAATAAATAAATGCTAATATCGATCCAAAAGCAGGTATATATGTGAATAAAAATGTATAGATATATTGTATAGAATGGAGTTATGATTTTATATTGCCCACAGACACTCACAATAAGTAGAACTAGTACCAGTAGTGTGTTGTTCTAACCTCTACATGACCCTCATGGATATTGCGATGTCTCACCAGTTGTAGCCCAGGTGCTGACCCCAGAGCTGAAGATGTTCTGCTTTCTTGTGTAGAGGGTGAAATTGTACCTCATGGCTGATTCCAGACCTGTGACGTTGTACGTCATGGCCCCAGCAGGACCTCCTGTTATGTCAATAGAGTTCTCCTCAAACTGTAGAGTGTAGTTTAAGCTGCTCTGCACTGGTATGCTCCATTGTAGCGTGATGGTACTCTCCGTTTGGTCCACGGCTTTGAAGTGCTCTGCATTTGGAGGAACTTTATAGAGAACCAGGCAGTTCATAAATACGGTCAATCAACAAAAGTAAAAAATAGTTACCATCAGTCAATAGTTATAGTCAATAGTTAGTCTGGCAACAATAGTTAGTCAGTCATTATATACAGTCAGTCAACAATAGTTATTCAGTCATTAGTCAGTCAACAATAGTTAGCCAGTCAATAGTCAGTCAACAATAGTTAGCCAGTCAATAGTCTGTCAACAATAGTTACAGTCAGTCTAACACCACAACATTCCAAAGAAATAAAGTATACATCATAAATATTAGATTTACAGAGAGCTGGAGAGGTTGGTGGATTTGTTGTGGACACTGGAGTTGTCTCTGTGGTGTCAGATGCCGTGGACACTGGCGTGTTAGTGGAGACAGATGTTGCGGTCACAGGCACCGGCTCAACGCTGGCTGATGTTTTGGAAGCTGGCGTTGTCACGAAAATTGATAGTGTGGATGTGATAGAGAGTCTCTGGGTTTCCGTCGAAAGTGGTGAGGGTGCAGGCGTCATCATGGAGACCGATGATGTAGAGGGTGTGGTACTGGGGCTACCTGACGGGACTGTTTCGTTGAGACCATGAACCTTATAAAGGACAGAGAACAGAGGATGCAGAGAGTGGTGGTGGTTGAACATGAACTTTATAAAGGACAGAACAGAGGCCATAGAGAGTGGTGGTGGTGACCATGAACCTCATAAAGGACAGAACAGAGGCCAAAGAGAGTGGCGGTGGTGAACATGAACCTCATAAGGGACAGAACAGAGGCCAAAGAGAGTGGCGGTGGTGAACATGAACCTCATAAAGGACAGAACAGAGGCCAAAGAGAGTGGCGGTGGTGAACATGAACCTCATAAAGGACAGAACAGAGGCCATAGAGAGTGGTGGTGGTGAACATGAACTTTATAAAGGACAGAACAGAGGCCAAAGAGAGTGGCGGTGGTGAACATGAACCTCATAAAGGACAGAACAGAGGCCATAGAGAGTGGTGGTGGTGAACATGAACTTTATAAAGGACAGAACAGAGGCCATATAGAGTGGTGGTGGTGAACATGAACCTCATAACGGACAGAGAATAGAGGATGTAGATTGTGGTGAACACAAACCAAAAAAGGACAGAGAAGAGAGGATGTAGAGCGTTGGTGAACATGAAATCTATAAATGACAGATTAGGGTGTTGGGTCTTGGATGTCTTCCCAATGGGTATTAGGTGCATTCACACCTATAGTGAGAGGTGTCTTGGTGACTTGTGATCTCATCACCAAAGACACATGTTAATGCCTGCTGCAAACAAGGCCAGAGAGTGGTGAACAGCAGCATTTCTGCTTTTCTACTTTTAGTTTCACCACCAGCAATCATGTGACTCTGATTCTAGTGAGCATCTGGCTGGGATTCTAACTGCTCTGAAACACACTGTTGCTACTTCTCCTTTACGGAGACACTTCGCTTGATTATAAACCACAATTGTTCATGTGAAGTACCATTTCTCAGAAGGAAGGAGGCATGTTTGAACGCCAGACATAGTACAATATGCAACATATAGAGCATCCGCTGTTACATGGGGTGTGTAAATCCATATGATACATAATCTATAATCTAGAGAAATACTCTATCACTCATATCAAGAAAAGACTTATTGAAGACATATTAGTAGATTGTTAGTATGACGAGTATATGATGTATGTGTGTGTGTTTATCAGGACTGTGCAGAGTTGTAAAGGGGATATAAGGACTTTGTAATCTAGTTTCTAAACTGTTTCCTGTCTCGGGCCACAGTGAACATCTCACATCTTTAAAAACTAAGAATGTCCTATGTCTATAGCGTATTTTAACAGTTGACATCTATATGTGAATGGTGTTCTTTTTAATCTAGAAATCTTGTGTGTGTGTGTGTGTGTGTGTGTGTGTGTGTGTGTGTGTGTGTGTGTGTGTGTGTGTGTGTGTGTGTGTGTGTAAGACTCACCAACGTTGAGCTCACACAGAGGAACAGCAGCACCCCTCCTGTGCCACCACAGCTCCTACTCAGGAACATCTCCTGGCCGCTGGACCTCCTTAACGTCCTCCAGTCGGGTCCTAAAGGTTAGCTCCTCATAGCGTGTGTGATAAAGCCGTAGTCCTTTTGACACTTTCCTCCCTGCTTCTCAGAGAGTAATGGCTCTACTTAGTTCCATCCCCGACCTTTACCCCACCTCAACTTCCTCATTACAGCCTGCTGTCCCTTGGAAGCATTGTTGTACGAGTGTTGTAGTTATGTATATGTATGACATATATAGGTATATATAGTTAAGTATTTGTAAGAAAATTATTTGGTATATAATACTTTTTAATACCAAATCATTTTCTTACAAATACTTAACTATATATACCTATATATATATATATATATATATATATATATATATATATATATATATATATATATATATATATATATAGGTATATATAGTTAAGTATTTGTAAGAAAATGATTTGGTATTAAAAAGTATTATATACTGTAAATCTCTCTCTCTCTGTTTCTTTATGTCTATGGCCCAGCATGTATGGTTATTGGAAGATTTTTTTTTTTTAAATCCTGATATTCACGTTTGTCACGTTTGCTGGGCAGGAATAGATAAAAATCGACAGACAGACAGACAGACAGACAGACATACATTAATAGTCCCTGAGCGAAATTGCATTTATTTTGCATTGCAAATAGGATATATAAAACGATGATTGTTGAGCCACAGGGGAGAGGCTTAAGCACCTTTTGGCCCCCATGTGTGCGGACATAGAAGCCTAAACTCAGCTTCAGCAGTCCTACTATGTTAAAGCAGAGCATCTGGTGGCAGAGGGAGACAGGGACATAGAGCCTGGGCTGAAAACCAAAGGTGGTTGTAGGGTGAAGCCACACAGCCTTGTTAGAACAGACACAAGCATACTTGAGCTGTATTTGAAGGAGGTGAAAAAAAAAACACAATTCGTGCTCTGTGCTTCACTCCATGAA
Source organism: Urophycis tenuis (assembly GCA_036785325.1). Taxonomy (NCBI): domain Eukaryota; kingdom Metazoa; phylum Chordata; class Actinopteri; order Gadiformes; family Phycidae; genus Urophycis; species Urophycis tenuis. The sequence continues at coordinate 3,360,368 of JAXIVH010000027.1, forward strand.
AGCAATACGATTCTACAAAAATGTGGTGCAATTCACTCTGCTGCCAAAACCAGCTGTATGCATTGTCAATTGAGCGCATTGAATCATTACCTCCCACTCATCACTATGCTTAGTCTAATACAATGCAGAATAAACAGACTGAAAACAATTTATCATTATCACTCCTAACCTGCCAACGTGTTAGTGGATTACTTACTACCTCATTCACTTTAAGGACAAAATGGCAAAGACAAAATGAAACTGCATCTGATCTATCTGTCTGTCTGTCTGTCTGTCTGTCTGTTTGTCTGTCTGTGTCTGTCTGTCGATCTATCTATCTATCTATCCACTATCTATGGAACATAGATAAGACAAGCACAACACACAACCCCCAGGCATGCACACCCACAACTAGCAGCCCCTCAAGCTAAAGCCTACGGCCGGCTAGCCAACCCCTGGCCGAGTGTATATAGAAACCTAGCCTAGAAACCCATACCAGCAGAAAGCACTTGCAGAACATCCCCCTGGTTTCATGGCTCTACTCAGAGTGCCATGATGAACATTATGACCACGAGGTACCAAGAGACATAAAGTAGGAAGGAATGTGCGCTTGCGGAGAGACAGGTAGAGTCACTTTAGACGTCATTAATCATTAATCCCAGGCTTTCTAAACAAGGTTATTTCAACCACACTACGACCTAACAAGTTAATATTTATTTTGGTCATAACCGATAGACATTAAAATTAGATATCCATTATAAATTTATGAATAACCAAGTTAATATTGACCATAACTAAGTTAATAATGTACTATAACTTCTCTGAGTTCAATTCATGTCATCCAGTTGTGCTTTAAACCAATCAATGAACAAGTTATTATAAGTTACTACTTCAAACTTTTGTCATTTAACATTTCACTTTTAAATGATGGTCTTACAATGGATATCCTTTTTAGTGTGACTTAAATTGTTATTTTTGTTGCATCTGTAAGGCACTATATCTTAAATCAGATTTTAAATGTTTAAGTATAGACCGGCCACTGTAGAAATACTTGTAAAAGTCTTATCACTGTACAATATTAACAGGAAGTGATCCGTAACTCCGCCCGTTGCAATTTGTGGTTTCCGATTCCGTGCTGTGCCACACAGAAGTTCCGCTTTAATATAGTGGGATGTCTATGAGTGGGGCCGCTGGAACCTATGGCTGGAACCTTGTATCAACTAGTCTGGTCTATGCGTCTCCACTCCAGCAGACGGCACTACGTGTCCGCTGAGCACAAAAAGCGCTCGGCTAGCCCCGCTACTCACATGCTAACGGTCATAAACAAACATCTCCATCTCCACAAACTGACCAAACAGAACAACCCTATGCAACCCTATGCAACCACTTTCTCCTGGTTAATCGTATCTGACAATACGGTGGTAAGGTCAACGTTTAACTACTGAATATTTACGGTTCATGTTTCTGGGGACTATTAGTCCCGAGAGTATTAGTCCATTGAGTACTAACGTAAACGTGTGTTGTGTGGAGTTCCAAAGGACGACTAAAGCAGTCCTGTCCGACTATATGTAAGAGGTGAAGTTGGTTGATTCATTTTTTTTTTTTTAGGGGGTTGAGGCTTAATAGTATGGTAGCAACCACCTGCGTGTGCACAACTGCGGCTCGGCTGAACCTCGCCACCTCAGGACGCACACTGGCTACTTATTAACACTTTAGGTAGTCATTATGACCACATGTAGCAATTACATCACTGTAGGTACTCGTTATCAGTAGATGTACAGATATAAGAGTCGGTGCACAGACAGAATCCGTCCTCTTCACTTCGCCTCCGCTGGAAAAAAACAACAACACAAAAAGTTGGTATTTCACTGGACTGGTGCTTTTACTGAACGGAAGGTATTCGGATTACTTTTATTTAAATTATTTAATATAACTAGTTTACATTTAGCGTTATTTAGGCGTGACGTGAAGTGTCCACGGAGTTATTGAGCCCTATTTCGTGTGATGTTTTAACATTGGATCTTTAAGTTACTTGAGTGTTGGTGGTTCATGGGTCTCTTAGCGATGCAGTCGGCGGTGAAACAGAACTACAATTTGGACACCGAAACAGACGTCAACAAGCTGATCAACGTCAAGCTGTGTGCGTCGTACACCTACCTGGCCCTGGTATGTGCGTGTGTGTGTGTGTGTGTGTAGACGTCAACAAGCTGATCAACGTCAAGCTGTGTGCGTCATACACCTACCTGGTGTGTGTGGGTGCGTGCGCGCATGTGATTATGATATTCATGTAAGCATATGAATGTGCGCAGGGCATGTATTTTGACCGCGACGATGTGGCCTTACCGAAGTTCTCCCAGTACTTCCTGGAGCGCTCCTCCAAGGAGCAGGAACAGGCGGAGAAACTCCTCCAGTACCAGAACATGAGGGGGGGGAAGGTGGTGCTGCAGAACATTTCCGTGAGTCCCTGCTGGCAAACAAACACATTACGTCAACATAAACACATGTAGCATGCTGTCAACATGTTTAACTCTTTCTTTACTACTGCTATAACATAGTGTCTTTCTATGCGCGAGACAATATTGACTAAATGCCAGAATGGTTTATGCAATTTAAATGGAACACTACACAGGATGATGGATGAATAACAGTGGTGTGTAGATGTGTGTGTGTGTTGTACTTGAGGTTTGTTGTACCAGATTGTGTGTGTGTGGTGTTGTAGAAGCCCATCAGAGAGGAGTGGAAAGGAGGTCTGGATGCCCTCTCCTTCTCCCTGGACTACCAGAAGAACCTGAACAGCTGTGTTCTGGATCTCCACCGCCGGGCTGACGGACACAAAGACCCACACGTAGGTTCTGCTGTTACAGCACTCGCATATGTTGTCACGCATGTGTTGTATAATGTGTGGCATGAGAGCGTGTGATTCCCTCCATTTTTATGTCTCACGATGTGACCCCCCCCTCCACCTCCTGTCCAGCTGTGTGACTTCCTGGAGCAGCACTTCCTGTCCGACAGCCATGACGTCATCAAACAGTTGGGAGATTACGTGGGCAGTCTGGGGCGTCTCTGCGCCCCCGAGGGACAGGGGGGGATGGGCGAGTACCTGTTCGACAAACACACCCTGTAGGAGGGTGGTTGGCCATTATCTTGGCCATCACAACCTTCACCGCAACATATCCCGGCCCGCTTCCTCCTTTTTCGTTACTATAACGACCACAACCTCACTCTCATTAGCTATTATCCCAACACCTTTGTTACTATGACAACCACAACATCATGTTCCCCCACCCTCCTCCCTCTCCGTTAGTATGACAACCTCACGCTATGTAGGTCTCCTCTGCTCTCCTCATCCACCTGTTACTGACAACAAAAAGCTCACTTTTCAGGTACTCCCCCACCTTCTCTGTTACTATGTTTACAACCTCACACTCACCGTCACTCCAACCCACCGTCTGTTACCCTGACGAACAGATCAACTTCAGACAGTCTCCATCTCCATGGCAACAAACATCCAGATGATGGATACCTCCACCATGCTGAAAGATCTTACCAGTCTCAATGGATATGCTAACTTAACACCTACACCAGCATGGTTTATAGCTCTCTTACGCTGTTCCTTTAATAAAATCTGGATTATTATGGATTATATTCTTAACTGTGTCCCTTATTTGTGTGTGTGTGTGTGTTGAGCACCAGGGTAAGTTCCACATACAGAACATCAGTGATAAGAGGACATACTCAACATCCGATAACAGGAGGACTTTGAGTCTAGAAGCTGCTGACTCACTGCCTGTTGTCTGTCTGGGCTGTAATCATAACTTCCTGTGGGTTGGAAAACTCCCAGCCTGCCACTTTGTGGACGTTATATAGACGCGCCGCTGGGTGCTGTGTCAGCATTATTACATGTTCTGGGACTCACATACTGTATCTCATCAAAATACTACCATATCAAAATACACATTAAGACACACTACCTTATCAAAATACATTGACACATTTCCATACCAAAATAAACAATGCCCTATCAAAATACACACTGCTTTACAAAACATCTGAACCAGGCTCTATTGTCCACTGTCCACAAATCATCTCATATTCACTTGCCAAAATGTCCCTTCTGTGATCAATTAAGCTATCACTGATCTGATGTGGAAAGTTGAGCAGAAGAGGGGGGATCAGGACCCCTTAGTGCATGTGGTCCTGGTCCATGCTAAGCCAGAGGATGCTAGCACAGGCTGCAGGGATTAGAGGAGAAGGAGGAGGGGTCTGGTCCGGTCTGAGTGCTAATGGTGGGCCGTTGTGTTGACAACTGTTAACAACAATCTCAACACAACAGCCTCCATCTCACTGATCAAGACAGCTGATCAGATATGGTCATTATGATCAGAAACGGTATCTATTCTTCCCTGAGTTCCTCTCATCCCAGATGTTGAGCAGCACATGTGATGTGTGTCGGGCTGAAAGGAATGGAATGGGGGGCGGGGGGGATTACAAGCTTAGTGGCAACGTGTGTGTGTGTGTGTGTGTGTGTTTGTGTGTGTGTGTGTGTGTGCATGATGCTAGGAGGCTGAGTCTGTCTCATCCCAGTGTAGTTGGTCAGGAGGAGTGCGAGGGGTAAAGACCAGGTTCTACTGGACATCGCCAGACTCTTGCACAGGTGAGTCAACTCAGGTTTCAATACTTTAGTGATTCTCTTGAGGATTAACACATTTCTTCCAGCAAGATCATGACATGAATCATGACGTTGGGTTTTAGTTGTTAAAACTCACTCAATGTGCTGAAAATGACAAATAACTGCTCTAGAAGAGTTTGGAGGTATGTATTTGTTTCATATATGATACATAATTCTATTCTAATTCTGTTTCGTGTCACAAAATAGGACAGAAAACTAACAGGAGTGGGATCTTTTGATAATCCCCCATTTCAATCAGCTTTGCATGACATTGTCAACCAGCAATAGCTGCTCTATAGCCGAGTATAGTCAAATATAGCCGACTACAGCTGCATATTGCTGCACTTGAACTTGCTCTACAGCCAACTACAGCTGAATATAGCTGGACATCAAATGCTCTATAGCCAACTACAGCTGAATATAGGTGGACTTGTACTTGCTCTATAGTCAACTACAGCTCAATACAGATGGACTAAAGTCAGCTATGGTTACAGCTATAGTTAGCAATGAAGCAGCTATTGTCCACTGATCGTTGACTATAGAGAAGCTATAGTCAGCTATAGTCAACAGTCCAATAACTATAGTATCCAGTGTGAGATGCTTGATTGATTCACTGATGACAATGTCTTGGTAGATTGGAATAACAACATCTACACTACATGTGTAAAATGTATGTTTACGGCTACATATTACTGCAATGAGAGAAAATGTCGCTCATTTTGTCTCTAAGGAAATTTCATCACCCCCCACCATCGTCATCACATCATCATCATCATCATCATCATCGTCATTGTCATCACATCATCGTCATCGTCATCACATCATCATCATCATCATCATCATCATCATCACCATCACCATCACCATCACCATCACTATCATTATCACTACCATCTAAAGACAGTACAGACAATACAGTCAACAGACTGAAAGGGATGGACACACAGACAGGACTTTGAGAGACAGACATTTTGAATGAGACACAGAAGACCCTCGGCCGTAGTGCATAATCCAGTTAGAGAGAGTGAGGGGGAAAGAGAGAGGGAGAGTGAAGCAGAGAGGTAGTCAGACAGAGAGAGTGAGAGAGAGAAAGAAAGACGGAGAGAGAGAGAGAGAGAGAGAGGGAGAGAGAGAGAGATGCTGGATGTGACAGAGCAACAGAGGGATTAAGGTCGGCCATGTTGAGCATCTGGCATAAAGCCTGGACTACTGGATTACACACACACACGAAAACACACACACACACACACATTACGCTGCACGGCCCCTCCAGCCCAGTTTAACCAGTCCAACCCAGTGTGTGTGTGTTGTGTCCCAGCTACAACATGAGGCTGGTCAGCACCGGGACCCGGGCTCGAAGGACTGCAGAACCCTCTGAACCAGAACCAGAGGGGAGACCCGAGCCCACCAAGCACGCACACCCAGACCACCACCCAGAGCTCCCAGAACACAACCCAGAACACCACCATGACTACAAACACATGAAGGACAAGTTCCTCAACGAAATCACCCACCTGCCGAGTAAGTAAGGAACACAATGCTCTCAGATGCTGTCATGGCCTTGTTCTCTGAAGGAAATCTACAGATAGACCATCTGGAATCTTTCTAGTTACAGTAAGGGGGGCAGGAAAGTGCAGTAGCAGTTATGGTGTTTGACTCCACCTACAGCCAACCTGTAGGCATCTTTGAGGATATCTCACTGTTCCTTAATAACATGTAACTAAAGGTCTCTGTAGTTAAAAGCTTCTGCTTAGTGACTAGTGTATAGCAATGAGTAGTGAATAATGGAAGTAAGACACTAACAGAAGAGAGGCTTTGTTTCAGGATAAGGACTACAACACCTTATCATCAAAGAGCAGACAGCTTTGAGCTAAAGAAAGTATCCACTCCCTTCTGTTTGTGCTGTTGGTATTGACTTGATGTTTCTTATGTTGAGCACCCTTGTGGCGATTAGATGAACCTGCCGGAGATCTTGCTGCAGTGTTGATGATCTCTATTCAGTTACAAGGTTGATGGTCGTCTATGTAGTTTCAGTGTATAGTTCAGGGTATAGTTCCAGTGTGTCTCTATCCTGTTACAATGTTGAATGTCCTGTTATTAATGTTGATGGTCCCATCTCATGATGATCTTGTTCAGGTGTTGAAACAGTGTTGATGGTCTCATGTTGTCACAGTGCTGATGGTCTCTATCTTGATAGAGTGCTAATGGTGCCTATGCTGTTACAGTGTCCATGGTCTCTATATTCTTACAGTGTTGATGCCCCCTATGTTGTGGTGATAGTGGTGATAGTCTATATCTTGCAAGAGTGTTGATGGTCTCTATCTTGATAGAGTGTTGATGGTCCATCTGCTTGTTACAGTGCCGATGTGGGCAGTTGGAGCAATTGTGGTGGTGGTGCTAGCTCTGGTGGCCTGCTGCATCTTCTGTGTCTTCAAGAAGTGCTTGCGCAAGAAGAAGAAGCCCAAGAAGGAGAGAGTTTCAAAGGGTGGACGGAGACGGAAGGCCAAGGAAGGAGATGGAGAGGGAGGGGAGAAGGTAGAGAGACCATAGCGCACAATGCTATCCTACTTGCCCTTTTCTACAAGCCTAACATCTTCACACTTTTCATCTGATCTAATTTGATGTGATGTTTGGCTCTCACAGGAGGGAGAGGAGAAGAAGGAAGGAGAGGAGGAGGAGAAGGAGCAGGAGAAGCTGGGTAAACTAGAGTTCTCCTTGGACTACAACTTCACGGACACACAGGTAGGACACTTCTTCACCTTCAAGATGGATCATTGCATTTGTCTAAATAAGGCATGCTAGTTCTGAGACATACTGAGACATAAAATGGGGCAATCTATTCAGCTATATGGCTGGTACAGATGTTTACATTTGCAGTGGTAGCAGTAGTTTTGAAGACGCAAACAAACATTATAAAAACATGTTTATTCACTTGAACATAACCTACCGTAACCCTTACCGGCCGCATATTTGCGTCTCCCCTGTGAAGCTCATCGTGGGGATACTTCAGGCTCAGGACCTGGCCGCTATGGATATGGGTGGGACATCAGACCCCTATGTCAAGGTCTTCCTGTTACCAGACAAAAAGAAGAAGTTTGAAACCAAGGTCCAGCGCAAGAACCTGTGTCCAGTCTTCAACGAGACGTTCATCTTCAAGGTGCCTGCAGCCAGAGCTACAGACATTACTAAAGAGTACAGACGTTACTCCAGACATGACTACAGATATTTCACCAGATGTTACTACAGATTTTCCTGCAGACGAGACATTCATCTTCAAGGAGCCTGCAGGGGTTACCACAGATACTGCATACATTACTACAGACGTTACTACCGACAGTACTACAGATGTCACGGCTGCCATTGTTACAGACTTTACTGCAGACAGTCAAGGACGAGTAGTGTCACTGTGCATATTGTTGCTATGTGGTACAGCTTAAGTCTTACTGATGGTGGTAGTGATGAGGGTGCCTGCTTCTAGATCCCGTATGCGGAGCTTGGAGGGAAGACCCTGGTGCTGCAGGTGTTCGACTTTGACCGCTTCTCCAAACACGACATGATCGGGGAGATCAAGATACCCATGAACAGCGTGGACCTGGGTCAGCCACTGCAGACCTGGAGAGATGTGGAAAGTGGAGAGAAGGAGGAGGTACGGCTCATCATCCCAGTGTTCTGACTCCAAATCACAGGTTTCAGAGGACGCTGGAGCTGTGCCTTGAAACCGTAGTTACAAAAAAAGTGGTAACTTGTAAAAGTAGCCACACAAGTGAGTTAGTTAATAGGTGGTATAGGTCTAAGGTTAAGTTGGTCCTGTAGTTAGAAGTTGCTAGTTATAGATGTAGCGTTATAAGAGTAAGAGTTTCTCCAGGGTCACAGAATCAATAACACAAATGATGTTCTACTTTTGTTGTTAGCAAGAGAAACTGGGAGATATCTGCATTTCTCTGCGTTACGTTCCTACCGCTGGGAAGCTGACCGTCAACATCATGGAGGCCAAGAACCTGAAGAAGATGGACGTGGGAGGACTATCAGGTCATCCATATCACTATAATCGTTGTTTATCACTGAAACACTGCATAGGGTTTCACAACTACAGCAGTGACAGGGTGGTGAAGACAGGGAGCACTGTGGCAATGCTAGGGTGGTTGTGACAGCTTGGCTATGGCAGGATGAAATGGTGGCGAGACTGCAGGGTGAGGACGACAGGGTATAACTGCAGGGGGGGTGATGATGGGTGAACAGAAACCTCATGCTTACAACTCGTGTTCTCCTCTATCAGACCCCTTCGTGAAGATTGTCCTGCAGCAGAACGGGAAGAGGATCAAGAAGAAAAAGACAACGGTAAAGAAGAACACCCTGAACCCCTACTTCAACGAGAGCTTCAGCTTCGACGTCCCCTTTGAGCAGATCCAGGTGAGACCAGTAACCCTCGGCAACAAACTCAACTTCCCGAAAACAGTCCCCCCCCCCCCCTCCCCGGAATAACAAAGCGCTGAGGACTTGACAAGCCCGTTTCCTTCACTTCCAGAAAGTACAGGTGGTGATCACGGTGTTTGACTACGACAAGCTGGGCAGCAACGACCCCATCGGCAAATCCTTCATGGGTTACGGGGCGACCGGCGTCGGACTTCGCCACTGGTCCGAAATGCTAGCGAACCCGCGGCGCCCCGTAGCGCAGTGGCACACGCTGCTGCCCGAAGAGGAAGTGGAGGCCCTGCTGAAGGCTAAACCCCGCTAGCAATACTGTGTGTTACTCTGGACATGTTGTAGGTACGATTTAGGAGTTGTGAAGAGAGTTGTAATTCCAAAAGAGATGCGGCTTTGGGAATGGTGTCTGTTTACCTCCCAAATGATCAAATATGTCTGCCACTGGCTGGTGCATGTGATTGACAGGTCTAAAATCTAAATGGTGGCACACGGAGGCAGCCACGCAGTCAACCAGAAGAGATTTTCTGACGGAGCACTTCACACAAATCTGATGAAAGGCTAATGCATTTCTGAGAAATTACACTCAAATTAAGAGCTCTTAAATCTTGCCGAAAGCAACATCAAATATATTCCTCAGTATTCCATAGTGTCTGTTAATCATGACGTTTCCTACCCTTATCCTGTTTTCTGTGTTTACTTCTTATGTTGCGATATTCTGTTTGATTAGTTTTAGTGTGTGTGTGTGTGTGTGTGTGTGTGTGTGTGTGTGTGTGTGTGTGTGTGTGTGTGTGTGTTTGCCTGTGTGTGTGCGTGTGTGTCTACCACTATTGTATTGTCCAAATGTTTAACTGGAAAATTCTATCTATAAAACAGAATCTGTTGCACCCTGATTTCGAAGTTGCAGTTGTATATTTGTTTTATGTTTTTTTTTTCTGTATGGAAATTAATTGTGCTGATCAAGTATCAATATTTGCTTTGAATGTTATGCTCTCTGATGTACTGACACAGTGCGTAGATGTTACAATGACCTTAAAGATATTATAGACGTCATGAACTAATAAAACCTTTGACCCTCTTTTCCTGCCGTCTTTCTCTTTCTCGCCGCTGGGGGGCGACATTTACACAACCTCCTGCTGTCGCGTAGCAACCAGCACTAACTTTAGATATCCGCAGTGTGGGGGGCCGATATCGATTTGTTATCAACGATACTTTATTGGTTAAACTCGACTCTGAGGGTAAGTTTGTTTTAATACTTTTTTTGCCATCTTAAAGTCTAGGTATGCGTTCACTCAACCAGAGCTTGCATAAACATGTGGCCCGATGTTAACTGTCTAAACGATTAACAGACTGCCTATTTTACACAATTTGACACAAGTTACACAACATGACGGAGCTACAGTTAAACCAACCCAAAAAAAGTACCTTAACATTAAGTGCCAAAAGATAAACGAACAGAATCCTTACCTGACGCGATGTGGTGCGCCGAGTTATGTTGGTTTGTTATAATGCATGCTAACGTAACGTAGACTAAATGTAAGGCTCATATAATGTAAAGATAGCACTATTAATTATTAATATACTACAGTTGTAATATAATGTAATGTAGAAGGAAGTAACGTGTGTCAACTAACCGTCTGCGCGTAGTTTGAAAGAGGATGACCAGCGCGCGCAGCGTGGAGGGCGCGGGCAGCGTTACCTGGTGGGGATTCAGCCCCGCGCGCGACCTGCTGGCGACTGGTGGGCCTCTCTTTTATGAGTAATTAGTCGTTTTGCGTCACATTTAACATTAGACGAGATGTTACATGTCCCTGGTCTTTCCTTAGGACCCGTAAAGCAGCATGGAGAAGTTCATGTTTTGCTGGTTGGGAGCAGCGATCCAAGACACATCCTGAAGACCATCGCGGGGTTAAAGGACACAGATCGCCTTCACGTGAGTCTCAGCCAGTTCACCATCTTACTCAACGCCACTCCTAGCCCAAGCATGTGGAACCTCCGCCTGGTGTCTCTCTCTCTCTCTCTCTCTCTCTCTCTCTCTCTCTCTCTCTCTCTCTCTCTCTCTCTCTCTCTCTCTCTCTCTCTCTCTCTCTCTCTCTCTCTCTCTCTCTCTCTCTCTCTCTCTCTCTCTCTCTCTCTCTCTCTCTCTCTCTCTCTCTCTCTCTCTCTCTCAGATATGGGTGATAGAGAACAGCATGGAGGTGATCGCACGTCAACTCCTCCTCCTCTTCCTCTCCCTTGGTCCTGAGGAGAACACCAGCATCCACAGTGGGTGAACTTGCTCATTGATGCACAACATAATATCTCAGCATGTTTGTTGAACTACATGAGCACACTGGGATTGGTGATGCTTCAGAAAGGATCACCAATTCTGGTGTGCTCAGAGTTTTCCAAAGTGTGCAGCTGCTTGGGTCCCATGGACACACTGAGATTGTCAGATGTTTTTTGTTGTTGTTGAGTCATGTAGATTGCCTCGCCAAATTTAAAGCACGTTGAAGATGTGATGATGTTGGTGTGGTCGGTTGTGTGTTCCTGAGCTCAGAGAAGGCCGAGGTGTTTCTGGAGGTGTTTGGGAACAGCGAGCTACGCAGTGAGACGGGCGAGGCAGTGAGGGAGGCCGCGGCTCGGCTCTGCCACTGCGTCACGGGCTGTCTGGAGAGAGACCCTCATCCCTGCCTCGACACCGCGCTGCTCAAGGTGGGGGGACGCGCACTCTGGCCGCCTTCAAAGTTGTTCCCGATTCTTTTTATAGCAAGCGCCATGTAGGTCACTGTTGAGGGAACAGGTAAGGGTCATTTGGACCAAAATGATCGGCGTTGAAGTGTATTCGTCTCAGAAACAAACCGATGCATGTTAGATGTCACCCTGTGACAGCTAATCCGATGACAATGGAAACTGCAATGCATCATGGGATATAGTGCAGTAATAAGTGTGCTTCATTTGTACACACTGTCTTTTATGGTGCACTATTGTTAAAAAGGAAAGCTGTATTTAGCATGTCACCCAGTGCACAAATCTGGTTCCCTAAATTGTCGGTTCCTCCAATTGAGATGGTGGGCACACACAGGGTATTTAAGTAGCTGTCACAAGGTGACATATAACTGACATCTCAGTCTCATACATTCACATCTTTTCAGCAGACTACTTCCATTACATTCTGAAGAGAAACCAAACACTCAGCGCAGTCACAGCTCTCTATCCATCAAAATCAGCCATCATAAATTATAGGGCGTACACGGTGTGTGACCGAGAACCTTCCTCCTCAGTTCAGAGAGCGCGATGAGCTGGTCCGTATCTTCCGGATGTGGATCAAGTCTTGTACACCAGAGGGTTCTGGTTCTGTATCGATAACCCGGGCCTGGGACGCGCGGGTCCGCCAGCACCTGGGGACCCGGTACGACGCCAGGAGCGGCTGCTTCGACTGGGACCTGGCCATGAAGCTACACCACAGAGGGGTACGAGCTCCACTAAACCCACCTCTCACCAGGCCAAAACATACCAAAACAACTCCACTAAACCCACCTCTCACCTGACCAAAACATACCAAAACTACACTAAACCCACCTCTCACCTGACTGAAACATACCAAAACAACTACACTAAACCCACCTCTCACCTGACCAAAACATACCAAAAATACACTAAACCCACCTCTCACCTGACTAAAACATAACAAAACAACTACACTAAACCCACCTCTTACCTGACTAAAACATACCAAAACAACTCCACTAAACCCACCTCTCACCTGACTAAAACATACCAAAACAGCTACACTAAACCCACCTCTCACCTGACCAAAACATACCAAAAATACACTGAACCCACCTCTCACCTGACTAAAACATACCAAAACAGCTACACTAAACCCACCTCACCTGACTAAAACATACCAAAAATACACTGAACCCACCTCTCACCTGACTAAAACATACCAAAACAGCTACACTAAGCCCACCTCTCACCTAAGTACATTTAAAGAGTAGAGTGGCCACAGGTTGATATAGCGCTCAATAAATGCAGTCAATTTACCACACAGGGTGGAGTCATCAGCAAACAGCAGTATGTGGCGTGGAGGGAGCGGGGCGTGGCCTTCCAGCTGAGAGAGGGCATCTACCAGACCACCAACACTACTCTGCTCTCCCAACGAATATTCACACATGTTGGTATTTACTACTGCTAATACTCACACTCGTTAGTATTTACTACTGGTACTCCTGACAGGTGTGTTTGTATGTTCTAGAGGGCAGACAAGGTTGCTGTAACAGGGTACTGGGGCGACATTGTGTCCAGTCCTTACCTCTGTTTTGGGATCGAGACCCCAGACCAGAGTCTCCTGCAGACTCAAAATGGAGTCCACGTCACGGTGAACACAACTTAATATTAAAAACATCCAACCAGATTATAGTAAATACTTCACCATAATTTGATCAATCTAGGATATTAAACACAATATATTACTCGCATAGTCGAGATATAATGATAACTTATGATGTCAACATAACCTTGTCTTCCTCAGACGGCCCAAGATATCTCGTTTGCCAATGTCCAGGCGCTGTTCCAGTCTCTGTCCTCTAGGGGGAAACGCTCCACCTCCTCTCAGCAGGAAGCAGAGGAAACCCTGGCTGACACACCCACCCCTGGTAACACCGGCCTTAACCCTTTCATTCTTCTAACCGTAATCCTTTCAGACGTGTGTTGGGTCTAATGAAAGGGTTATGGTTATAGTAATGAAAGGGTTAGTGTTGTGTGTGTGACTCTGAACCTCCCCCAGGCCTGCTTCTGCCCAGCGGGGTCTCTGTGACCTTCCTGCCCCTGGACTCGCTCTCCAGACTCCCAGACAAGAACACCTTCTACCAGTTCTTCCACTGCATCTACCTGTCAGCCGGGTGAGAAACACGAAGCGATACCACTAGACTCCAGAGAGTCTAAAGACAGTGTTTAGTGTAGAGGCTGGACGGTCCAACCGGTACACGAGGAAGAATGGGACTTCTTGGGTCTTCTGTCCTTTGCAATTCAGAAGCCACGGATTGGGGTAAATTAGCCCATGTGAACCATTGTCCATTTTTACTGTGTTCACAGTGCTGGACACAGTCTAACTGGAAAACACATGATCTGCGTCTCTTGAGTCTGGAGAACACCTGCAGCCCATGTCTAGTAGATCATGTCTAGGAGATCACTTGGGTTAGGGGGTTAATAGTCCGTGAGCCAGAGGGGTTGGTCGTTACCGAAAAAGTGGCAAAGGCTACCATACCTTTTCTGAAAGCCTGGAATCTCAGCTTTTCAATGATGTATGATGGCCATCTGACAAGAGTAGCTCTTTTGAGTTATGACACATAATGTAAACTAAGTTTGAGAAAATAATGCATATAAATCAGAAACCTGACATAGCTGAAAATCTATATTGGACATATTGGAATATTTAATTTTTTTATGTTTGGTATCATTTTAAAGAGGAGACTCTGAACTTTCATTTAAATCCTTTTGTGAACATTTTGGATAAGTACAGCCAACCCTGGAGCTCTTCAAACTTTTAATCACACACATTTTCCTACCATTTCCGCCTAAGTCATCTTTTGTCTTTTAATCCTGTGGCACCAGGGAGCATCAGAGAAACAAACTCCAAACACTGAAATACTGGCATGACCCTAAGGACTCAGAAAATGTATCATTTACCCATATTATCTGATTCGGAGGGGTTGATTTTCAGTCTTATATCAGACATGGCGTTTGAGAAAATAATGCGTATAACTTAAGCAGAACACTGACATAGCTGAAAATCTAAAAATGGTATAACAAATAACAAATGAGACATGGATTCCTATGTTTTAAGGTGTGGTAAACCCAATTATGACATTGCCATTACTGTAAAAGGTCAAGGCATGGTCAATGACATTTTATGACATTTTCGCACATATTACATCATTCAAGGCCATGACACTAATCAAACTCCTCGTCGGAATCCTTATCAGAGGAATAGGAGTGTTTCTCATCAACAAAGTCATCCTTCTGGTTTTTGCACTGTCTTGCATGGCAACTCACTCGTGGTCTGGGTTCACAGTTGTGTCAGGCTTTGCCTGGTTTACACGGATACACAGGCTGCGACACTAAGTGCATTTGCAAGTCGTGGTAAAGTGTCAGCCCTAAAACTTCTTCAGAAGAATGAAAACTTCTGTGAGACCTTTCAGAAGGTTGAGGGAGACTGGAAAATGACACCTGAGTTGTATGCAGCCTTACAGGAGTTCACATGTCAAATGTACAGCTCCAAGTCCAGAATCACCAACATCAATGAAATGAGGTATGCACTTTTTTATGCAAAGAAAGGCATAGAATCCTGGCAGTTACCTCCATGCTCAGATTCTCTCAGGAAGCACTGTCTCAGAGCCAACTATCAAGGTGCTATCGAGAACAACCCTGAAGTTCCTTCCCCAGTTGAGCATGGGTGGTCTAGAGTGGACCAAGATGGTGACTTGCAGCTCTCCATAGACTGGTTCAATGTCTCCATTGGTCCACAAGCAGTACTTGAGTTTCTGTCCTGCTCACGCAAGAGGGACTGTGTCACTCCATCATGTCAGTGTGTTGCCAACAACTTGGCCTGCACTGACCTATGCCATGCAAGACAGTGCAAAAACCAGAAGGATGACTTTGCTGATGAGAAACACTCCTATTCCTCTGATGAGGATTCCGATGAGGAGTTTGATTAGTGTCATGGCCTTGAATGATGTAATCTGTGCTAAAATGTCATTGACCATGCCTTGACCTTTTACAGTAATGGCAATGTCATAATTGGGTTTACCACATCTTAAAACATAGGAATCCATGTCTCATTTGTTATTTGTTATACCGTTTTTAGATTTTCAGCTATGTCAGTGTTCTGCTTAAGTTATACGCATTATTTTCTCAAACGCCATGTCTGATATAAGACTGAAAATCACCCCCTCCAAATCAGATAATATAAATATAAATGATACATTTTCTGAATCCTTAGGGTCATGCCAATATTTCAGTGTTTGGATTTTGTTTCTCTGATGCTTGCTGGTGCCACATGATTAAAAGACAAAAGATGACTTAGGCAGAAATGGCAGGAAAATGTGTGTGATTAAAAGTTTGAAGAGCTCCAGGGTTGGCTGTACTTATCCAAAATGTTCACAAAAGGATTTAAATGAAAGTTCAGAGTCTCCACTTTAAAATGATACCAAATATAAAAAATAAAATATTCCAATATGTCCAATATAGATTTTCAGCTATGTCAGGTTTCTGATTGATTTATATGCATTATTTTCTCAACCTTAGTTTACATTATATGTGATAACTCAAAACAGCTACTCTTGTCAGATGGCCATCATACATCATTGAAAAGCTGAGATTCCAGGCTTTCAGAAAAGGTATGGTAGCCTTTGCCACTTTTTCGGTAACGGTTTCCATATTTTGAGGCCCTGGCTCACGGTCTATAAGGGTCAGACTTACATGTCTCTCTGTCTCCCGCCTGGCCCACCGGCTTGGGATCTTCTGTGAGAGTTATGGGTTGTTTTAGGGGCTAGTATTACGGGTTGAGGTCCAGACTAACATCTCTCTCTGTCTCCAGCCTGGCCCACCAGCTGGGATCTTCTCTGCAGCAGATCTGCTCTCCAGAGGGCGTCCTGGTCGTGGAGCTGGCCAGGTGAGGAGAGGATGTCTGTTGCCACGGGGACCACTTCAGTTACCTGCTGCCCACAATCTGCCATCTGATATTTAAATACAATGTGTGTGTGTTGGTTGTGTTGAAGTCAAAGTTGTGTGTTATATGGGCTGTGTTAAAGGCGTGGAATGTTGTGTGGTTGTTTTGTGTTGTATCGTGTGTCATGTGGTCGACTCCAGGTTTCTGCTGGACCTGAGTGCAGACCAGGAGCGGGGCTTTGCGGAGACAGTGGTGGGAAGAGCTAAATCTGCAGGGTTTGACCCCTGGATCCCGGCTGACCCTGACCCCACCCATGCCATCTTTACCATACAGACATCCCCGCCCCTTAACCTTCAGGAAGGTCAAACTACAGGAACAATGTCATCTTAGATTCTTCATATTTTATTGGATAATACATAGTTGAACCTAGACACACAACAACACACATTTACTTTCAGACATATTGTTTTCAACCTATATTAGATATATCATGTAATAGTGCACAGCAAATTCTGTCTACAATAAAAGCATTTTATATTTCTATTAAAGCATTTGTCATCATCTGTCTGGGGTCACGTCCAGCAGGTCAAAGGTCATCACTTCCAGCGACCTCCGACCTTTCCCTTGCCATGAACCTTTTTACTGAAGAGACACGACATTTATATCTCATATTAATGTATAAGAGTATTAATATCACAATATTTCATAATTAATATCATAGTGTATATTGCTCTATCATATATTTATGTAAGAATTACATTTACATTTGGGTCATATCAACTAAAGTTATGTCTTGTTCTACATGCAGATACATGCTACATATAATATATCAATATAACAATGTACAGATAAAGGGTTTTTGGGCTTTGACTCACAATTTCTGAGCATGTTGGATTCTGTTCAGTAGCACCTTGATCTGAAAATAACATTTAGAAAAAACACATTAACATCTCATGACAGGAAAGTAATTGAGAAGAAGGTATACATCACATGAGCACAACATACATAGCATGACAGGAAGGTAAACAACATACCAGGAAGTTAAATATCACATGACGACAGGACCTTAACTATCACATGACAGGAAGGTAAATATAACATTACAAGAATGGAAATGACCTCATATTTCTGTCTCTTGGTGGTCTCTGTCAGATCAAACTTCTCAGACTCCAACTGGTAGATCCAGCTCCACATCTCAGCTGCTCGCTCTCTGAAAGAACAGGGAACATATAAACAATAAAGAAAGAGAATTAATGCAGGTAGGATTCAGTTGCACTCAAACAAAACGCTTATCCATCCTGCTGATAATCTATCAGCATTATTGGTTGAAGCTCCTTGAAGCTGACCTGAGGGCGTCCTCCTTCAGGTTGTCGATGAGCAGCGGTCTGCGTCTCTCTGCTAGAGTCTTGGTCTTCACTTCCCTGCCCGTCTGCTTCTTCCCTCGCTTTTGCTCCACCTGGAGGACCACAGGAACATCTTCAGGTGACTATGATGGGATCTTCACTTCCTCTTCCAAATCCTGCCAACAACCACACTAAACCCTCCCTCTAAAGTTCTTTGCACACCAAGTCAAATCCTTGAGACCTTTACCTTTCAGACCAGGTCGGATGACAGTTGTGTACAGCAGAAGATGTACTCTTCAGCTGCTATGGCTTTACCAACAGCACAGCTATGTGCTTTAACCATATCTAATGTATCATGGGAAATTACAAACATATAAAAAGTCCTATTTTCCCTGCAGGAAGTAAGCAGGTTACCGCGTAGTGACATACCTTAGCCAGGAAGCCTCCAAAATGAGCTCCCATGTTGGAGAGGACCTTCTTTTTCTTGGCCTCATCCTCTGCCCTCTTCTTGGCCTCCTCTTCCTCCTTCCTCAGACGTTCCTGCTGCAGGAACAGGCTTCAGAAACTACAAATCCCAAAGTATCCCTTCACCAGGAAGCACGGATCCACTTTGCGCTGATTAACATGCTAGTTACCGTTATCCTGGCCTGGCGGTGGCGTTCCTTCTCCGCTCGAACCCTCTGCTGCTCGGCCCGCTCCGCTCGACGACTTTCCTGGAAGATAAACAAATCTTCATCATCATCATCATCATCATCATTATCATGATCACCAACAACACGGTCATCATCCATCACCATTCCCATCACGGCCAGTGATGACGATGATGGTTGATGATGAAGGTGGCGGTGGTGATCAAAATAAACGAGAGAAAGAAGAGGAGGCGTAATAGAGTACTATTCTGTCCTTGAGTGCAATGATCTCCTCCTCCTCTCTCCTCCGCTGGTGGAAGTGGACGTCGATGAGCGTATGGAGCTCCAGGAGGTCCTTATCCATGCGCTTCCTGTGGATATCCTGGAGACATTGATGTGGGTCAGACACCAAGGGCGCGACAATTCACCCAACATTCAGATTGTTGCCTTAAGTTTCCCTAGCCGGACCTACATCGAAGTCCACCCGGTCTCCATCTGGGATCTTGGGAGCGGCAAGCTGAGACACTTGGGCCCTGGGGGAGAGACAGGGGCCGTAATCCATATAGGAGGACCATAATCATATAGGAGTAGTGATATCTATACAATAGATATCATATGAGGAGTTACGCTGTTTTCGTACTTGTGTTTGGGACGTCCTCCTTCACCTGCCAAGAAAGAGTAAAGATTGCCACAACAGAACAGAAGCCAACTCATCACCACACATTACCCTTAACCCCCTCAATCCCCCCCAACAGCTGTATACACACTCCACAATACAGACGAATAAAGCACTCAGCCTGTTGAGGTTCATCTCAGTCTGATAAGTTTAGTTAGGATGAATAAGGGCTTCGTTCAAACCAAGAGAAAGTTCAGACCTTCTCCTTGCTCCTCTTCCTCTGGAGAACAAGGGATGAGAGAGAGAAGATAGAGAATGAGTGAGGAGAAGGGAATGGAGGAGAGACTTTAAGAGGTGGATAGAAAACACAAGCCCTCACCCTCCTGACGTACTCTGGAAAGCCAAACGAGAAAGAGGAGAGAAAGAGGAGAACGAGAGTTAAATGCTGGTGATACATGTTCATGCAGAAGAGATGTGATTAGATGGACTGAATCAGGTGCCTTACACATCTTCTCCATCAGACATGGCAAACCTGGAGAGAGATGAGGAACGTGTCAATGTAATGACCCAGAGAGATCAGAAGGATCTTGACAGAATAGGATATGATCTACCTCGGGTAACTGGAGGTCACCTAGGGAGATGTTTTGATGTTTTGGAGACCGTCGTCTCACTCTGAGAGAATGACAGAGAGCGAGAGAGGATAAGCTTTCAGCTCTTGACCATCAGAGAGATGCTCCGCATTTAATTAGATTTAGTGGCATTAGTGTGGCCTCTGGGCAGCTATTTACACCTGCCAGCTCCATTATCCTCTCGTCTGCTCTGATCTGTTCTGAGCCAGTAAGAAAACAACCGACATACAGACCACGCTCCAGAGCTAGTTGGAGATTCTTCTGCAAGTCTCTCTCACTGATCACTCTTTTTCTAAATCCCCTTCTCTCTCCATCCCTCTCTCTCTCTCTCTTACAGCTGACCTCGATTCAGCCTGCCTTAGAACAGTATGAAACTAGCTCCATTTAAAGTTTGACGGCAGGAGAGTAAAGTGTAGAGAGGAATTCAGCTTGTGATTAACGGATACAATTCTGTGCATGTTGAATGATACTATGGTCACTTTTGTTCTGGGATACTAGAGTATGTAAGCAATTGTATAAACTCTACATTTTCAACACCAGCTACTTACACAGTGGAAGCAGTAGGTACATCAATACAGACCAGGAGACAGTAGAAACCATTAGACCAGCATTAGACAGAATACCAGTAGAGACCAACAAAGACTAGTATAATGGGGGGGGGGGGGGGGCAGTAGAGACCATGAGAGATGAGACCGTTAGAAAGAGACCAGTAAAGGAGTGACAAGTATAGACCAGTAGAGACCATTATAAAGACCAGTAGAGATATCTCTAGAGATATCACCAGTAGACAGGAGGCAAGTAGAGATAGGAGAGAGGAAAGACCAGTAGTTTCTTACCTGGAGATGGAGAGAGGAGCTGCAAGAGAAAGCTCTACCCCCTGAACGATCTGACCAAGTTTATATAGATTTCACACTGTGTGTGTGTGGTGTGTGTGTGTGTGTGACTTCATGCAGGAGTTATGTGTCTGGGGGATTATTGGAGGGTTTTGGGCGAGTGAGCAGAGATCTGACAGGAGAGAGGCAGCTGATAAACAATGACAGGTGGTAAAGAGACACAGAGACAGAGATAGAGAGAGAGAGAGAGAACTTGGGGTCAGGGTTCTAGCAGATTGTCGGCCACAGCGCAAGAAACACAGAAAAGCCAGGTCATATAATTCAGTTGTTTTTAATAAAAAGTTATTGAAGTATTAAGTATTTAATTTGGCTAAAACATTTTGACAACAGCAGAACTCCAGAGCTGGTTAACATGAGACATGAATATCGAGTGTTAATATAGTCGTTCATATCATTATTAATATTGTGAATTAATATTGCCTCCGTCTCTAAACATTGATTAGACTAAGATAACACTTTTATACAGGAACATGGAACACCTCTTCATATTATCTCTACGTCCGGCTGAAGCATCAACAGGAACCTCAGTGATAGCATTTAAAATAATTCCTCAGGTTCAATAAAATAAATGTCCTATTTTTTTTAGCTCCAGGCCAATAATGTCCCATTAGCAGACACGGCAGCATGGATTAATCAATCAATCAACCGATCAATCCTTATGTACCGTTATTCAAAATTGCTGAGCGGCAGAGTTCAGGTCTCAAAAGGTCCCTCATGATCCAAACGCACACACATACACGCCCTCGCACACACACACACACACACACTCACACACACACACTCACACACACACATTCCTTCACTGCTCCTTCTTGGCAGCCGGTGGGGTGGTTCTGGGGGTCCTGCTGGAGGTCCGGCTGGGCTCAGAACACATGAGGTCCAGAAGGTCCACAAGTGCTTTCCTCACCTGGGCTCCAAACTTATGAGCGTCCTGAGGAAGGAGAGAAGAACGAGACAGAAGGATATAGACCAGTGTGTGCATAGTATTTGCATGGCGTATGTAGTGCTAGTATTAATACATACAGTATGTGGACAGGAGTGTTTGCAGGAGATGTGGAAGTTGATCATGTTTTCTCCAACGACGCTGTAGGAGACGCCGTAGCCGTCGTCAGCCACCTGTCAAGCAGAACACGGTTAGCACTAACAACAAGCTAACACCGCGCAAGGGTCAATATCAGTGCTTATCATCACATGCTAAAAACAAGCCTGCATACAGTTAGTCCTCAAAACGTGTTGCTAACAACCGATACAAAACAAAGCTAAAAACAAGCTAACACACATAACACACATTCATCTCATATATATATAGATGTCTTTATCGTATCGTCCGACAGGAGAGCGTTGTGTTCTGTGGTTGGCCGCTACTGACCGGCCCGAAGCCGCCCCCGCAGGAGATGAACTCTGGGTGGTTGACGAGGTCAAACAGCTCCCCCTGCTGGACGGCTGTCTGGCTAGTGGACAGACGCCAGGGCTCAGACAGGACCTGCACATACACACACACACACACGCATGCATGCATACACACAGACGCACACACACACATGCATACACACAACGCACAGACGCACACATGCACACACACACACACCCTGGTTAACAAGGGATCTGGTAATGCGTTGTGGTAATTGTGCCTCAAAGCGCTTGGGGGGCTCTTTCATCCCATCAGCTATCAGACTCTACAACACCGCAACCCCCGGCTCCCAACGTCTCGGAAGCCCCAACACCTCCTTTCTGGACCGGATTACAGACTGAACCACACACCCCAGGACTGTTGTTTAAAACCTGGTATTTATTTATTTTTTTGTACATCACCTCAGGAAAATTACCCTGCAAATTAGCACATTTATATTTATATTTATACTTAGTCATATTTTACTTTATTTAAGCACAGGTCACCTTCAAACCGGACATGTATATAGTATGTCTATCTTACTCAAATAGTTTTTTTATTAACATTTTACTCCACATTAGCAAATTTATTGTACATATACTTTTGTTTTCGTACTCTTTTCCCACTGTACTGCTTGTCAATGTGAATTTCTCCTAAGAGGGAATAATACAGGATTATCTTATCTTATCTTAATGAGGTGCAGAATTAACAAGAGTATTTCTGGAGAGGTTTCTTCGAGATAACCACCACTGTTACACCACCTCCTTGAGAAGGGACTAGAGCAGTGGTTCAAACACCTCCTTAAGGGTGGAGCAGGGGAGGGGTTCGTTCCACCCCCTTGAGAAAGGAGGAGAGGAGTAGGGAGGAGAGGAGTTATTCTCAGCTCCTTAAATGAGAACAGTTTTTGATGTAAGGGACTGATGACTGAATACTGAACTAATTATCGTTCAGTATGGAGCGAGAACGCTGCGGCCGTAATCCACAGAACAGAGGCGGCTCCTGGGGGGACCCTGGGTGGCATTACCATGGAAACGGCTTGTTTCAGCACCGACATGCTCAGATTACCATCACTAGAGGAGGAGTTAGTCCCACCTCCTTAAGGATGAAGGGGTAAGGAGGAGAGGAGGAGTGAGTCTCACCTCCTTGAGGAAGGGTGAGTCGAGGCCCAGGTACTTGGAGACGACGTAGAGGCAGAAGAGGTGGCGGTCGATGCCTCCTCCCGTCATGGCCAGCCGGTACAGGTTCTGATGTCTTTCTGACGCGGCGCGCAGGAGACGCCTGCACTCCTCCGCCTCCTGACACGCACACACGCACGCGCACACGCACACACACACGTTACATACTGGAGATTGTTCAAAATGCTCCACCAAACGTGCTATTTGACACGTTCAATAGCCCATTCAAAGTCCAAAACACCGTATTCTACGCCATTGTAGAGTTGAGGAAAAGCGTCAAAACAAACAAAGATTCTATGTATTTTAAGGAAAAATAAAATACACTGCAAAAACTCTTGTTATGACAGCAAAAAAAAAACATGCAGATTTTACATATGTAAAAATACCTACGTGTATATCAACGCACATCTAAAATTAGGCATTACTTTTGACCCTTTTGGCCTTGAGTGCAGGTGTGTGTGTGTGTGTGTACCTCTCCGTCCTCCAGGGCTCTGACGAAGGCACAGCTCTCGTTAGAACACGACCTCACCGTCTCCGTCCGCCCCTCCCGGAACAGCCGGGTCATCGACGCCTCATAGGTCAGACAGAACGTTCCCCGTTCCTGCCGGCCAATCACAGCACGGGGCCAATTAAAACCAACCGGGCACAACACAGAGCAGCAAACCAATCACAAATCAGAACAATGCACATTAAAATGTTTACCTTCATATGCATATGTGTGGGAGTATATATTGTGTGCGTGACCTTGTCGTAGACCAGTTGTGTGTGTGTGTGTGTTACCCTGTAGTAGGCTAGCTGCAGTGTTAACTGTATGAAGGCATCAGGGCTGATGCGGCACTTCTTGATCTTTCCTTTTCCAAATTCCCGGAAGGAGAAGACGTGGAAGTCAATGTCATCGGCCAGAGCCTGGGCCACCACCAGGGACCGGTCCACACAGTCCTGGAACTACAACACAGAGCTGTTAGAACCACACAGACCCAACCGTTAGACCTGCCAAACGGGTCCTGGAACTACAAACCAGAACCAGTTCAGAACATGCTGCCAGTGATGCCAGCTTCCCATGATCAGTGTCTTACAAGAAAAAAAGATGTCTCACACACACACACACACACACACACACACACACACACACACACACACACACACACACACACACACACACACACACACACACACACACACACACACACACACACACACACACACACACACACACACACACACACACACACACACACACACACAGGATGCTTACCTCTGGGGGGAGGTCCCAGCTGAGTTTGTGGGGGCGGGGAAGGGAGGGGTCCACCTCCCCCTTACAGTGACCCTCTGTGTTATAACCCAGCTGGAAACTATCAGTAGCCAGGACGTACTAAGAGAGAGAGAGAGAGAGAGACATTAACATAACACAGAGAGCGAAAACGTGTGACTATGTGACTACATATACATATTTACAGAGACGGCAGGACACTGAATCAACACGGCTGATTGGAGAAGAGCCAGTAAGCCCCGCCTACCTCCCACAAGTGAGCTACTGTAGGAGCGTCGGCCCAGGAGTGCTCCGCGTTCAGGCCGTTCTTCCCGTTCTTGTAGACGACGAATGAGAAGGACTTGTCAAACCACCTGAGACACGAGAGCCAATCAGCTTCTTCCACCACAGACCAAAACCCACAGCCCGGCCAACCCCGCGCACACACAGGCTCCACGCCTACCGGTCGTAGCACTTCCCGTGCAGCAGAGATTTGGCGTAGCGGTCCAGGCTGCCCCCGGGGTCGTCTCCCATCATGCCTTGCTCGTCGTCGTCGAGGGTGACGAAGAAGGCGGCCTTCTCGATGCAGTCCAGCGAGCGCTTGTTCAGACCGCCGGCGAAGTACGTCTTCCTGGCCTCGGCCCATGGAACTCTGGAACACGGGGATGACATCTACCTGTAACTTACAGGCTATCTTACAATCTACCCATTAGTGACAGTGGGAGTGTGCACCTAGATGTACAGTATGATGGTGGGCTGTTACCATTGGTGTTTTGTCTGAACAGGTGTGAGCTGTCAGGCGGTCTGACTGGCTGTTAGAGCAGGTTCTTAGTCTGAAGAGGTGTGAGCTGTAAGGTGGACTGACTGGCTGTTAGAACAGGTGTTTTGTCTGAAGAGGTGTGAGCTGTCGGGCGATCTGACTGGCTGTTAGAACAGGTGTTTTGTCTGAACAGGTGTGAGCTGTCAGGCGGTCTGACTGGCTGTTGGAGCAGGTGTTTGTTTGTTTTTTTCAGGACAGGCGGGCAGTCTCACCGGTCCCCTGCCGTGAGGGCCCCTAGCTTCCCCTCTCCGGGTGCGGGCGTGGCCGGGTCGTCCAGGATGCGTTGGATCTGGTACTCCAGCTCGCGGGGCGACAGCAGGCGGCCCGCCTGGTACACCCACAGACGAAAGTAGCGCCCCCGGTGGAACACCGCCACGTACTCGCTGTCCTGCCAGTGCTGCACCGTGTCTACGGGAAGCACAACGCAATCACTTCCTCTGCCACACACGAGGACCCGCCCCCCCCCTCCGGGCTGACGCCATGTGGTGGCGGGTCCGCACACTACAGGACATCGTGGCGCTACATCTGCCTCGTGTCCTCTCAGCTATCGCCATGGCGATTCACGTACCCTGTACCCACATCGCAACCAGCCCACCGACTCACCGAGAGGAGAGAGAGAGAGAGAGAGAGAGAGAGAAGGAGGAAGAGGAGGAGGTAGAGGAGACGGGAGAAGAAGAGAGAGCGGACAGAAGTGTGCCGAGGACCTCTGATGCAGTGTGCTCCTCTTTAAAGGAGGAGCTTAGAGTGTAGGGGGGCGTGACCAGGGGGTGGGGTTATATGTGTGGAGGGGTGCGGTGATAGCCAAGGGGCGTGGTCTCTGTGCATCGGGCGGTACTACCTGTCACTGGGCCCGGAACCCGACAAGAGTTAAACATCCTCTCAAACTGATAGGAGCAGAACGGGGCGGAGGATCTTAGCACTCTCTGCCTTGGAGAAAGAGAGAGAGAGAGAGAGAGAGAGAGAGAGACAGACAGAGAGACAGAGAGAAACGAGGAGAGAAACAAGAAGTGCGAAAAGATGAGCGTGAGAGAGAGTGAAGCCACAACCGAGGGGGTTAAAGGAGGGGAGGACCAACAGAAAAGGTGAATGCGTGCAAATAAAGAAGGAAGGAAGGAATGAGAGATGGACGGATGATGGATGAAATGAGAAGTTGACAGAAGCGTGTTCAGGGACAGAAGCTTCCCGGATCAGACGGAACGGAGCATCAGCATCAGAGAAACACACACACACACACACACACACACACAAACACACACACCTGCTTCTAGTCCTCTAAACTCTCCTAGTGATGACATCATAAGGAGGGGACACCTCAGCACAGCAGCCCAACTAGCACCATGAACCAGAGCACACTGTGCAGGTGAGCACAAGGCTCCCCCGGGTGCTAGTTGTGTCCATGTCGTGTGTGTGTGTGTGTGTGTGTATGTGTCTGTGTGTGTCTGTGTGTGTGTGTGTGTGTGTGTCTGTGTGTGTGCGTGTGTGTGTGCGTATGTACCAGTCTCCTCTCCAGGTGTACGGGAGGTGTTGAACATCCTCTCAGTCTGAGCAGCACACAGAGGAATGACTGTACCTGGGACACGACTCTAGAGGAGGAGGAGATGAGCGGCCAGCGAGGAAGAGGAGGGAGGAGGTGGGGAAGAGAAGAGGAGGGAGGAGGAGGAGGAGGTGAAGAGGAGGAGGGAGGAGGAGGAGGACATGATGGGCAATGGCTTTCAAACAAATAATAACCAAAAGGATACATGGACAAAAAAACAACAACAGATGGAGACACAGCAGGACACACACACACACACACATCCACACACGCACACACACACACGCACACCCACGCCTGGTCCACCCGGAACAGCGCAACACGGGTGTTTGTTCCCTTCTCAGCGTTTTATCTTCCGTTGCCAGCTCAATGCACTACACACTGCAGGGTTAGGGGTCCTATTCCCCTAAGTGGAATAAAACTAGGAAAAGAGCGAACGTCCCAGGATGGGTTTTATCCTCAGCCGCGGGGTTGAAAGTCCCACGGTGCAGGTGTAGGGGGCTGTCGTCACGCGTGGCCCGTTGAAGCCGCGTGAGACCAGCTAAGGGGCTGCACTGACAGCCTTGGCCTGGCGTGACTCACAGGTTTGAGTTCCTCGCGGTTCAGCTTGCGGCGGTACAGGAGGCAGGCGTGGATGGTGTTCCCCGCGCGCGCCGCCTGGATGGGTGTCGGCGTCACATACAGGAAGTCCTGCAACAGACACACTGCGGTTATGGTGGGCAGCGTTACAAAAAGCAGCAGTAAAATGGTTGTACTTGGACAGCTACCGGTAGAAACGGTAGAAGGCTGTGTGTAGCCAGTAGAGAGGACTGTCGTTGGGACTCACCATCCCATAATAGTTGCTGTTCACCATGATGGGACTTCTTCCACGAAGGTAGATGTACTCCTCCCACCAGTCACTAACCTACACACACACACACCCACACCCACACAATTAAATTATTTATTGCAGTGTTTTATACTAGCAATGGTTAACCTGGAATGCTTGAAACTTGTTCTGGTGACTTGCTTACTGTATTAACAGCAATAAAGTGTTTCACCTTCTTCTGACAAATGTACTTATTGTAAGTCACTTTGGATATGGCGTCTGCTAAATACCCTAAATGTAAAATGAAAGTGTAAATGTTTTCAAGTCCTCGATTGTAGTATGACATAAATCATGTATTCAACGTTAACTATTCTTGTAGGCATTATGGATTAATAATTCTACACTAATCAAGTATTTATGGCGTAAGGACACAGCATAACCACTAAGGCACAGTCTGGTAGGAGAGGAGGGACGTACGTAGTTGGCGGCCCACAGAGACTTGAGCTTCAGGTACCACTGGAGCCTCTTCCCCATGCTGCCCTCAAACTCCCGCGCCAGCGTCGACATGCGCTCAAACTGGTCTGCATCCATCAGAGGACGCACAGAGTCCAAGTACTGCACGGAGCACAATCACTGCTAATGAGAACACTCTAGTACTCGAGCACTACAGACACACACACACACAGGCCTGTGTGGTGGAGAGGTATGTGGTGGAGAGGTATGTGGTGGAGGCGAGTCTCACCCTGTGGATGGTGTCTTTCACCGTTGGGACGGGGAGGTTGGGGAGGGAGCCCTGGTAGCTGTAGAGCAGAGGCTGTCGACCAGAGAAGATCCGCACCAGAGCCTGTGGAGGACATGCACGCACACGCACACACACACACACACACACACACACACACACACACACACACACACACACACACACACACACACACACACACACACACTTAAAGGTCAGCTGGATAGGCAGAATAATAAGGGGGGGAAAAGCAGGTTGTGGAGAGATGGATCGAGACTTGAGGATGAAAGTGGAGATCAGAAGAAAATGTGGGCAGATGGAGAGAAGAGAAGAGAAGGCGAGAGAGAAGAGTCGACCTTGTTGAGAGGTGGTGAGACGAGAAGTGACAGTGGAGGATAGAAGAAGCTGCGGAGGGATGTAGAAGAGACGGAGTCAAGTGATGCAGAGATGAGAGGCGAGAAGAGACTAGACAGACATGGAAAGAGGACCGAGGAGAGCTGCTGGAGACAAGTGAAGGTGAGAGGACAAGTGATGGGGAGCGATGTGACGGAGAAGCGGCGGCTGACCATCCAGGCCTTGGTGGTGCTGGACATCTTTCCGTGCTGTTCGAACATCCAGCCGTGGTAGGACAGGAGCTGCTTGAGACAGAGTCTCATGGTGAGGATGAGGGAGAGCCACAGCAGCGTGCTGAAGACCACCGCGGACACCACCGTCTGGCACTGGGCGCTCAGAGACTCACTGGAACACACACACACACACGGGCCCCCGCACTCAATGAGACCCAGCCGCACTAAACCCAATGGAGCCTGACAGTTAAGGCCTACCTGACATGCAGGGTCTCACCTGACAGGTAGGTGCTCCTGGATCTTGGCAATGAGGCCCATGGAGGGGTCCGAGCGTGTGTACATGGTGGCCAAGATGGCGATGACCACAAAGAGCCAGGAGGAGGGGCTTGCGGGATACACACCCGTTATCACACTGTTCTGTTAGAGAGAGAGAGACACAGGCAGAGAGAGTGAGAGTGAGAAAGAAAGAGGCTAGAATCTTCTTGTTTTGGTTTATATTATTTACACTCTAAACAAGCATGCATACGCACACACCCAGACTACAGCAGGGCTGTTGAACTTCCTTCTTGGAAGTGCTGACTAAAGATTAACTTCTTAAAGGAACCAAGAGGTAGACAGGTAGCCAGACAGGTAGGCAGACATACAGATAGACAGACATGTACCTTGACCCTGATGAAGTGTTTCATCCAGGAGCGGAGGCCAGACAGGCAGACAGACAAGTAGACAGACAGACAGACAGGTAGACAGACAGACAGACAGGTAGACAGACAGACAGGCACCTTGAGTCTGATGAAGCGTTTCATCCAGGAGCGGAGGCCAGACAGGCAGACAAACAAGTAGACAGACAGATAGGTAGACAGACAGACAGACAGGTAGACAGACAGACAGGCAGGCACCTTGAGTCTGATGAAGCGTTTCTTCCAGGAGCGGAGGCCAGACAGGCAGACAGACAAGTAGACAGACAGATAGGTAGACAGACAGGTAGACAGACAGACAGACAGACAGGCAGGTAGACAGACAGACAGGTACCTTGAGTCTGATGAAGCGTTTCTTCCAGGAGCGGAGGCCAGACAGGCAGACAGACAAGTAGACAGACAGATAGGTAGACAAACAGGTAGACAGACAGACAGACAGACAGGCAGGTAGACAGACAGAGAGGTACCTTGAGTCTGATGAAGCGTTTCTTCCAGGAGCGGAGGCCAGACAGGTATATCTGGCTGAGGGCCTGGTGGGACAGCTGGAGGTCGATGCCCTCAGGGGTCACCGTGAACTGGAACGCCACGGCCTGGTGAGCCTCCGCCATCGCTCCTAAACAATTGGATTTTTTTGATACTATTACTAGGATGTGATTATATTATTAACACTAATCCACTATTACCAACAGAACTGTATTCTTATTACTATTGTTACACCTGCAAGTCATCACATGTACTAACTTCCCAGTTACCGATGGCTGGCTAGGGAGACAAACAGGTAGGTCATCCAATCGTTTCAGTGAGGCTGAAATGATTGAAAGGCTTTTAACAGGCCGGCAACAGCGTCAGATACCAGACCATTTTTGTGTCAGAGCGTTATTGTTATTGATTGGTGGCAATAAATCAAAAGTGGTGTAAAAGAGAATTCAACAAATATGACAAAGTAATGCTTCAAAAATCTCAAAAAAACTGCCTATCCTAGTTTTAGTAAGTGATTGTTATCACTGATCCACCACAGAGGGTCCTGTAGTGTTGATTTGATAGTTACTGTTGCAGCGATGGCACAGCTGTAGTTCTGGGAGAAGTTTGACATCACAAAATGATTGAGCATATTGATCTGATTTGACCTCAATGTTCACACACCACACAGAGGGGGAGGGGGGGGGAAGAGAGAGAGAGAGAGAGAGAGAGAGAGAGAGAGAGAGAGAGAGAGAGAGAGAGAGAGGAGAGAGAGAGAGAGAGAGAGAGAGAGAGAGAGAGAGAGAGAGAGAGAGAGAGAGAGAGAGAGAGAGGAGAGAGAGAGAGAGAGAGAGAGAGAGAGAGAGAGAGAGAGAGAGAGAGAGAGAGAGAGAGAG
Organism: Urophycis tenuis; assembly: GCA_036785325.1. Taxonomy (NCBI): domain Eukaryota; kingdom Metazoa; phylum Chordata; class Actinopteri; order Gadiformes; family Phycidae; genus Urophycis; species Urophycis tenuis. The sequence continues at coordinate 3,391,533 of JAXIVH010000027.1, forward strand.
AGAGAGAGAGAGAGAGAGAGAGAGAGAGAGAGAGAAATAGAAACACGGACAGACGATGATAATTGGGTTAAAGTTGAGCTAGCCTGGTATGTGTTCAGGGTTCCAGATGCTGACAGCAGGCCCAGACACGCAGACGGACTACAGACCTACTGATTATTAAACACTGGTTTAGATTCTACTTCAGATTATCCACTGGGGTTTAGTGTCTACTGCCTATGATTTCCACTGTAGCTTCAGTTAGTATTTTCAACTGTGTTTAGTTTCTTTTAATTTAGTCTCTTATTTGGTTCTACTGTATTCTACTGCATTTAGTTTCTGCTGTCCTATATTTTCTTCTGTGGTTGTTTTCTACTGGTGTTGCATTAGTTTTTCTACTTGTATTGTATTTAGTTTCCACTGGTTTACTCAGTAGAACTAAGTAGAAACTTCCTACTATGTTTAGTTTCTACTCTGACCCATCGGTGTCATGTGAGTAGTCACATGACACCACCGCCATATCCTCTACAAACACTGGGTCACGTGACACATCTCTCACCTAGTTCTCCTATCTACATAAACGTTTTATTACTTTTGTTTTTGGGCATTCTTTTCGTTTCCTTATCTCCTTCGGTAGCCGCCCTATCTTCCAGCCAACACCTTAGCTACACAACAGCCCTCTCTGTCGCCATGGTAGAGGAGGGTGTGTACCAAGCGTTTGCAATTGCTTCATTCTCAAATATTTTCTAAACGACAAATCAGTTATTAGTCATGGCAGTGGTTCTCTGCATCGCCATAACAACATGTTATATCAGAGCCATCACCATCGACAGCTTGGAGACAAAACTCTTTATTGCCACTGCTGAATTCTCCGGCTAGCCTCTGTTGGACTGTCAACAAGTGCCCCTGCTAGCTTGTCGAGGAATTAACCCGGTAACACTACCCTAAACTATCACTTGCTATCACCTTGTAGGCTGATGACATTTCCTTACAACATGCAAACCCACCAACCAATGATAAAGAAGCCAAAAATAGAAATAACATTAAAAAAAAAAAAATGATTGGGACTCAATTATGGTAGACACGCTGATCAGAAATAACAGAAACTTTCCACTCAAATCATTATAATGCAGAATGTAATTAGTTAATTTTCTTTTTAAACTACTGGACCCCAGGTATCTGGTTCCACAGGTATATCTTGTTATGCCAGCATGACTGTGGTCATACCTTGACTTGTGTGACTTTTTTCTGTGTGTTTTCAGCAATTTGCAACTGAAACACCTCAATATATCCCTCACATGTTGGTTTGCAACATTTTCTAGTTCTGCATGTGTTAATTATTCTATATATCTACTAGAAATGTGACATAAATAACCATCAAAAACATGATCATAAACTATCTCATGTAGAGCTGTTATCTGACCAACTGCAGGTTCAAACAGATATTGATGGGGTAGGTGTTTAAGTACCACATTGTACAAACTGGATAGCTTGGTTTGGCTGACAGTATTTGGATTTTGCATTGAGCTGACGATATTTTGAAATCAAAATACTGTCAGTTTTATAGTTACACATGACAAAAAGCAGTGTTGTAGCTGTAACAGTACGGTAATTTGTGTAAAACGTTAATGGATAAAAGACATGCAAAAGAAGGCAACACCTCGCTAAAAAGCTATTTATCTAATCAGATAATACTGGTTACACTACTGCGCCTTACCCAAAACGGGAATCTGACAGAAACACACAGAGCTGTTGGCCAGGGGTTGGCAAAGAAGCACCGGAAAACCCACATCCTCGCCCTGATATAGATGGCGGAGCATGGGGGATGGACCACACATCCCCCCCGGTAACAACACGGCGTCGCATCTGATCGTATCGCATACCTGACGGTTACCGGATGATCCGCCGCAGGAGGGGACTAACTGGAACTTTGGGCCGTCGTCTGTGCCTCCTCGGAGCGGTGTGGTCCCGCTCAGCTCCGCGGTGTGGTCCGGCTCCGCTCCGCCTGCTCCTCCGGCAACAGGACGGGTTGGTTGGCAGACGGTAGGGTTTCGGTTTTAACGGGGAGCTTGTAAAGCTTGGTTAACGGGCAGTGGGGTTCGGGTTTAACGGAAAGACTGTACAGGAAGATTCCGATTTAACAGTGCGACGGTACGTAGCGGACCGGAGCAAGAAGATGCGATGCACAGCCAAAACGTTCAAACATGATAGCAGCACATCGCAACCTGATTGGATGATACACACGTCACTTACCTTTGTCAGACCGCCCAGCCACCAATAAGAACTCTTCTTCAATTTGATGAATGACGACGGTTCGTGTTTCACAGGGTGTTTCTCATTGTGCATTGTATACATGCAATCATTAATATAGAAGGACTTTGACAACATTTGCCCCGTTGGTAAATCAACAATGCACAATTTCAATTTCAATGTCAATAATTACCATATACTGGACACTAGATAGTCATATAATTTTCAATAATAGTACAGTTTCAATAATGTAGCATTTTGGAATAATGTGTACCTCAGATGGCTGTAATGTTATTTTTTTAGTAATTTCTTCTCGTCCTTTTGTGTAAGTAGACATTTTCTGTGCATTGTTATGCCTAATTTTTTTTTAATCAAAAATGTTATTTGTTATTCTTATTACTTGGTATTCGTATTGTTATTAGGCTACTGTCCTGTACTTTCAGAATTAATTTCTCATCTGGGATGAATAAAGTACCACAGTTTTTTTCTACAGTCTGTGTCGGATAAGAGAGAGAAAGTTTCCAAAGAATAAAATAAACTTTCAAACAGAACTCTCCATCTCTGCTATTGTTTCAAAAAATAGTTCTTAGATTTTTGTGAAGGATATTGCTTCCTTTCCGTCCTTGATTGACCTTGGGAACTGAATATGTTTGGTGGACGAGCAGAAAGAAACAAAAGATTATTATGGAGTTTATTTCATAGCCATGACAATACGGCAAATCTCTCTTTTTTTTACACCATAAAGTCAACCATAAATGTTCTTTAAATCACAGGCAATAGTTATAATAGTGCACTTTAATATTTAAATGATGATACAGACTTCCGTTTACCACCTTATTGTACTCAACCGCGGGAACAAAGAATAGTTTACAATCTTAGAGTTGAGCCATGTAACATTGATGAAGATGATGGTGGTGGTGATGATGATGAAGATGATAATGATGATGGTGGTAAAGATCAGGAAGGTTAGCAATCAAAGTGAGTGCAGGTGGGTCAGACAGACAGGTGAATGAGAAGGACAGGTGAATGAGACAGGTTAAGCAGACAGACAGGTGACTCAAACAGACTTTTCTTCACTTCTGGAAAGATCTTCAACGAGGCTGAAAAAACGTTCACATACACAAGGCTCCTCATAATAAACACACCCGAAAAAAGTACACAAAAATAAGTTCAATAAATAAATCAGCGAAATAAATAAATCAATGTAATAAATAAAATAAATAAATCAGTTACATAAATCATACAAATTTGATCAGTATTGTTACCACCTGTGGAAACATGTTGCTGTGTTGCATATTGTGCCGCGTGGAAGACAGCTGAAGAGTTCTGATTGGTTGAAAACACATCACTAACACATGACAGGTTCCCTTGGTAACCATAGTAAGATGGCGTCAAGGGCAGGGCCAAACCATAGGTAGGGAAGAGGGTGTTCTGGTGTTCTGATGTCCAGTGGTTAATGTTCGATGGTCGTGTTCGTGGCCCGACTCCAGAGGGTCTGGAATGTTCCGTCTAGTTTCATCTACAGGAGTTCATTGACTCTTTCGCCTTTCCGATGTGCGGCACGATGTCGTTTTCAAATTTCTCTCAAATCCCAAACTCTTTCCACCGGAGCCAGGCGGCGTGAATCAAACGCAATGTAGGTGTCGTAGGGTAACGTCTCTCAAATGTAGAGCAACACTTTACCGCTTCTCGCTCCTGTCTGTGTCTCCAACACTGCTTATTTCTCACACGGATGATCTTCCCAAAACAAATATATCATCTCAGACTAAACTAAATAAAAAAATACTTTTGAACATTCACGTAGCTTGGCATGGTTCCTGTAGAGCTGGTCATTCAGGGACAAGACAGAAGATCCATAACGTTGTACAACTCCCAACAGACAATTCCTAGTTAAAGCTTGATGACGGGGAAGGAGAGGGCTGCTATTCTTAAGATAAGTCTTGAAGGAACCACCACAAGGATCAGTGTTTTTTGGTTTAGGATACCATATTGCAATGAAATGGAAGGCTAGGCTATCTGAGTGTGCTAGCGTCCATTAGCAGGCTGATGCTAACTGCTAACTGTCATGCACGTTTACACATTAACTCCCCCGACTGGTTAAGTGATGCTTTAACTAAGATGGACAGCGATCTTCGTGTTTTATGTTCGAAACAACGTTAAAGAGTTTTGGTTCATCCTGGGGTCCCAGAGATCTGTACCAATTGATCCAATTAACGCAAAGGAAACTGAAAAGTGCTAAAGGCTAGCTCGCTATAGGCTAGCTCACAGAAGGCTAGCTCGCTGAAGGCTAGCTAGCTGTAGCCACGCGTCTGTTGCGAGGTGGAGGGGGAACAGGAAACAGATTGTGGTTTGTAGGGACACTGGGGGGTGTAGTTCTGGGTTTCAATGTGTAGTTTGTTGCCTGGGCTTGCTGTCGGGGCTGAGGCCTGGGGGTGCGGGACTTCCTGTTTCCTAGGGCTGAGACTGTGTTCCATTGGACGAGAGCAGGCGTGTCCTCTCCTTCGCAGACCCTCGCCGCTGCAGGACCCCCCCGCTGCCCCCGATCACACCCCCCCTCGCCGCGATCCCCCCAATCACAGCGGTCCCCGCCCCCCTCCGACCGCCGTGAGTTCTGCCGGGTCGGCGTGCCATGGGGCCGGCCGTTCTTCTCGTCTGGAAGAAACAGGTATACATTATTCACCAGGCTGTGTGTGTGTGTGTGTGTGTGTGTGTGTGTGTGTGTGTGTGTGTGTGTGTGTGTGTGTGCGTGTGTGTATGCGTGTGTGTGTGTTTGTGTGTGTGTGTGTGCGTGTGTATGTGTTTGTGTGTGTGCGGGCGCGTGTGTGTGCGTGTGTGTATGCGTGTGTGTGCACGTGTGTGTGTGTGTGTGTGTGTGTGTGTGTGTGTGTGTGTGTGCGTGTGTATGCGTGTGTGTGTGTGTGTGCGTGTGTGTGTGTGCGTGTGTGTGTGTGTGCGTGTGTGTGCGTATGCGTGTGTGTGTGTGTGTATGCGTGTGTGTGTGTGTGTGTGTGTGCGTGCGTGTGTGTGTATGCGTGTGTGTGTGTGTGTGGTGTGTGTGTGCGGGTGTGTGTGTGTGTGTGTGTGTGCGGGTGTGTGTGTGTGTGTGTACCAGAAAGAGTGTGGACCATTGGTTGATCATGGTAGCTGAGGAGTTGAGCCTGGATGGTCTCCACTATTCTCTTGAACCTGCGGCTGGGACCTGAGTCCCCATGAATACACCAAAACACAGTGAATACATTAACACTGTCCCCACGAATACACCGAAATGCCGTGGTGAAAACATTAATCATGAACACAGCACCCATTCACCAAAACACAATTAACACAAACCATTAACACCACTCATGTTAACTAACCATTACCCAATACAGCGCGGTATTGTATTGTATAATCCTATTGATTGTGTCATATATCGCCAGATAAATCATATGATATCATATCAGGTCATATCCAACGATATAGTTTCATGTCATATCCATTGATATACAGTAGTTTCCTGTCATATCCTGTAGGGTAACATCATGTTATATCATTTCATTGTATCATATGGGTTCATATCATATCATATAGGTTGATTTCATCTCATATCGAGCCACTTGCCTGATATGAGGGTGAAGGTCACGCTGTAGATGCCCGAGTCCCTCCTGCCCCTCTCTCTCCCTTTCTCTCTCCCCTCTCCCTCTCCCGTTCTCTCTCTCGCTCCTTCTCCTTCTCCCTCTCCCTCTCCTTGTCTCTCTCCCTCTCCTTGTCTCTCTCCCTCTCCCTCTCCCTCTCCCGCTCTCCCTCGGAGAAGGTGATGTCCACTTGGAACTTGACGGGTTTCTGGAAGACGGCGGGGCCTCCTGAGGACTTGTACTCTGCCCTGAAGCAGGTCTGGGAGAGAACGCTGTGGCTGAGAGCCGGGATCTGCAGGAGGGGGGGACACAGAAGACAGGCCCACGGACTTAGGAGGCGGGAGAGAGAGAGACAGGGAGAGAGTGAGACATAGGGTGAAGGTGATGAGTGTTGGGGAGAGAGAGAGAGAGAGAGAGAGAGAGAGAGAGAGAGAGAGAGAGAGAGAGAGAGAGAGAGAGAGGCATAGTGTGAAAGCGAGGAAGGGTAGAGAGAGAGAGAGAGACAGAGACATAGGGTGAAGACGAGGAGTGGGAGACAGAGCGAGAGAGAGACATAGGGTGAAGGCGAGGAGGGGGAGAGAGACAGAGAGACATAGGGTGAAGGGAAGGGAAGCGAGTGAGTTGTCTGGTGAAGAGTGCAGCAGAACGCTCTGTGAAGAGGGGGGAGATTCTAAAAGATTCTAGAAAGTTCTAAAGGGTGCATAGTGGAGTTTAGTGAAGGGGTGCAACTCGATGGATTGATTTCCAGTGCTGGTTTTCCATGATGCATTTGTAGAATGATCACATTTAATTTACATTTAACATTTAAATTAGTTAACTTTAGCTTTGGTTGAGGTAGGCTATGGATGCAGGATAAGGTTCTGAGGGAAGGCAATGCATCATGGGAAGAAGCACAGGTTAAATCCATATGGTAGCACCTGTGGTGAATCATGCTCACTAGATACAACCTGTGATGTGAAACACTTAATAGTCTAACTAGTCTTACTAGTCTAACTCTGGTGTCACCTGTCCTAGGTTTAGGGGTTCTACTGGTATTCCTGGTACAGTCTATCATGCCACACTTGCAGACAGGAAGGTATAACCTACAGACAGGAATGTCTAACTTACAGACAGGAAGGTCTAACTTACAGAGAGTACGGCTTAACCTACAGACCGGAAAGTCTAATTTATAGACAGGAAGGTTTAACTTCTAGACAGGAGGGTCTAATGTACAGACAGGGATGTGTAACTTACAGACAGGAAGGCGTGGACAATGTCAGCCTTGACAGAGCTCAGTGGTTTGTCTCTGATCACCACAAACATCTGTTCCTCTTTCTCCAGACTGATAAAGTTTCCGAACCACGACCGTTTAGCCAGTCTAAACACACAATATCATGTTAGATACACACTACACACATATTCATATGCATACATAGCCCATAGTCATACATTATACACACATACATTTACATTCATACATTTCAGGTTTCATATGTTAAGCATCATTGGGTTCCTTGAAAGGCACTATATAAATGTCAGTTATCATTATTACTATTAGACATACTACACACAGATACAGTGTGAGTGTATGTTTCAAGTTTCAAGTTTCAGTTTATTGTCACATGCTAGATAACAATGTACATCACTACCAGCAGTGAAATTCTTGTTACTTGGGTGTGCTCAACTTTGCTATATAAGATAAAATAAAATGAAAAAAAAAGACAATATAAACAGAAAAATTAGAATAATGTGTGTGTGTGTGTGTGTGTGTGTGTGTGTGTGTGTGTGTGTGTGCGTGTGTGTGTGTGTTTGTGTGTGTTTCTTACTCTGGGCTGGACTCTGGTGTCAGACTGGACATATCCTCCGATGTTGGAACTAGAAAATATGAGTTTACATATAAGACAGCATATCATATATAAATATAATATCATTCATATATTTTTTTACAGTATTCAACCGTGCAACAACAATATTCTGAACCTGAATCATAGTACATACAATATATATAAACTTCATAGTATAAAGACGTAGCCCCCTCTCCCCACTGGGGGTCTATCAGAAGACCCCCCCCCCCCGGTCCGGCCGACGACCAATCCGGAGCCTCACCCTGCATCTTGCGGCGGTGGAAGCGCGGCGATCCCAGCAGGTTGTTCTTGAAGGAGTTGAGGCGTGTCCTCCAGTGGGCGGAGCTACTGGCAGCCAGGCCGCCGCCCCCCCCCGGGGCTGCTGGGTGGGGTCAGGGACAGCGAGCCCACGCCCCCTGCCCCTTCCGCCCGCGAGGAGGAGGAGGAGGAGGAAGAGGAGGGGGGGTTGGAGGAGGAGGGGTGGTGGGGGTGGGGGTGGTGCTGGGGCGTGCCCAGAGGGGTGGGTAGGGGGGAGCCCTGGGGGGTTACCTGTGAGGGGGGGGCAGAGGGGGGACACAGGCCCTTAGTCACCGACTTGAGGATGGAGGAGGAGGAGGGGAAGAAGAAGAATCGAGGGAGGGGGGAGAGGAGGGGCGAGGGCGAAGGACTGGAGGGGGAGTGGAGGGGGAGGGACTTGATATGGTGGAGGTGGGGCCTGCCACAGGGAGTCTTGGTGGGAAGGGTGTGGGTCTTGGGGCTGTGCGGGGGGTGGAGGTGGCGTTCGTGAGGCCTGGGCGGGCGAGGGGGAGTGCCACTTCCTGGTTTGGACTCCTTTGTGACGGGATTGGCCGAGGTGGAGGTGGAAGTGACGTCTGATTGGCTGAAAGTGAAGATAGGGCTCTGGTAGGACTGGGGATGGGCGGGGGTTGTGGGGTGGGGGGTGGAGGATGGAGAAACAAGGGTGGAGATGAGTGGAGTGGAGCATGAGCATGAAATCACTCTGGGGAGAGAAAGAGGTGAAGGTGCTCTCTAACAGGTCCTCATGTCATGTTGCTGTCATCTTACTCTGCCATGTTACTCTGCCATGATACTTTGCCATGTTACTCGAATTTATTGGCGCCATTGTTCAAACCAAAATGGTGACTAAATATTCTGCTTTACTTTGCCAGGTTACGCTGTCTTGTTATTTTGTCATGTTACTGTAGCATGTTATTGTAGCATGCTACTGTCATGTTACTCTGTCAGGACTATTCACAACATACTACTACATCACATAGTACATACATTACATACTACGTAGCACACAATAGGCAGCGTGTGTGCTATTACAGATGGCAGTAGATGAGAGAGAGTATGAGAGAGAGACATTGGAGATGGGTGAGATGTGTGCTGTGAAATGGCTTTGATGCTAATGTATGTAGCGTTAGCTCATGGTGTGATGTTAATATCTGTAGCGTTAGCTCAGGGTGTGATGCTAATATCTGTAGCGTTAGCGCGGGGTGTGCAATATGGGGAATGCCTTTAGAAAACAACTTCAACATTAAACGACAAGCTCACATATCAAAGAGGTAACATATATTTAAACCAAATGACTGTAATGGATATCATGGTACAGATCTGACCCTTTACTTGGCCTTAACCTGATGGGATACTTGTAAACCTGAACTTAACAGGGCCTTAACCTGATGGAATACGCGTTACCTTGAACTTAACCTGGTCATAACCTGGTGGGATACTTGTTTACTACTAGACCTTATCCTAGATTCAATCTGATGCGATACTAGTTAAGATGACCAATATCTGGCCTCAACCTGGTAAGATACTAGTTAATCATACCTTAGCCTGATGGGACACTTGTTAACCTCACCATAACCTGGCCTTAACCTGGTGAGATACTAGTTAACCTGGCCTCAACCTGACCCTTGACCCTCAACCAGTCTGACCTCAAAATGACCTTACCTGACCTGACATGACCTGACATGACCTTTGACCTCAGCCTGACCTCAGTGTGACCTCAGCGTGACCTTACCCGGGGGCTGCTGAGGGGGCTGGACGACAGGCCCGTCGACGCGCCGCTGACAGAACGAGATCTGTAAATGGTCAGACGGTCAACGAATCAGAAATAAATATATGTTAGATATATTAGATATTAAAGCGCTTTTAGTGACACACAGATTCACAATAATACAAAAACAATAAAGATGATCAACAATAAATATATTAGAAATTATGTTCAGTAAATAAATTATGATGGCTTGTTCTTATTTCAAAAATATGTTTTCCAATGATGTTTGGGGTTGACTTGTGTTTGCTAAATAAACACGTTGGCCTTCTGCTGGTAATACTTGTGTATTTAAGGGGATGCAGGCGCTCTTTGCTCAGCGATTACGTGTGTTAATCTATTTTTCACCGTTTGCATATGAGGTGGTCCACCAAAGGTCTTGATGACAATTTAATGGAACACCGAAAGTAAAAGGTCAGGAATCACGGTATTAGAGTGTGTACCTCTGGCTGTCTGTGATGTCAAGGCCCCTGTGTCGCAGGGTGGGAGACCCCCAATGTGTGTGTGGATATTAGTATGTATATTTTAGCGTGTATATTACTGTGTGCGTACATTAGCCTGTGTATATTAGTTTGTATATTAATGTGTATATTAGTGTATGTGTATATTAGCATGTGTATATCACTGTGTATATTAGCGTGTGTACCTCTGACTGTGTGCGGTGGTGTCTAGGCCCCTGCGTGGCGGAGTGGGAGACCCCTGCTCGGTGACACTCAGCACCTCCAGACTCTTCCTCTCTGGGCGACATCGCCCATGACGACTCAGCAGGGGGGAGTCCACTCGCTTCCTGGGAGGGTCTGCTGGGTAACCATGGGAACACACACTATACCATATATCCAAATGCTAAACTACGGATACTGTATACAGTAACAGTATACCATATATATAAAACATATACCACATATACTCATACCACACACATACCACACACATTTATTAAACACACAGATACCCCTTCCCGTTTAGGATAGAGAGAGGCAGAGAGAGAGTGAGAGAGAGATAGACAGAGAGTGAGAGAGAGAGAGAGCGAGAAGGGGCGACCAGAGTCTCTCTGCTGCCACCTGCTGACGGACCCGCGTCGTTGCGCGGTGGCAGGTCCTCGTCTTCGTAGCTTGGGTACCGTTCCTTCCTATCCAGCAACAGGAAGTAGATCATCTTCTCCTGGTTCTCCCTGGGGGATTTATTGAGAACCCTTATGACGATGTTTATACTCTTATCTCATCTTAGTTCAGTACTTTACAGTGTATCTACATGTTGGATTGTTCTTCTGGACTGAATGATAAGACAGAACGCTTTCTCCAGAGAGGTTTGATTCTCTGATGGAATCAAGAATGGCCTGGGTTCCCCTCCACTTCCTCAGGCCCATTTCTTGGTCAGAGATATGATTTGAATATGAATGCTATTTGGTGTGATAATAAGAATGTCCCATTGTAACCTTAAACCTCACGTATCCATCACTGTGATGGATACATAACAACATAATAAGGTTACAACAGAGGTACAATGTAATAATACAGTGCACGCACCGCGTGTCTTCTCTCCTCAGAGCTCCCAGCAAGCCTAATTTTGACAGATTAAAAGAGAAAACCTACTCTAGACTGGTGAGGTGTCTGGTGAGCTGGACCAATCAGAGAAAACCTACTCTAGACTGGTGAGGTGTCTGGTGAGCTGGACCAATCAGAGAAAACCTACTCTAGACTGGTGAGGTGTCTGGTGAGCTGGACCAATCAGAGAAAACCTACTCTAGACTGGTGAGGTGTCTGGTGAGCTGGACCAATCAGAGAAAACCTACTCTAGACTGGTGAGGTGTCTGGTGAGCTGGACCAATCAGAGAAAACCTACTCTAGACTGGTGAGGTGTCTGGTGAGCTGGACCAATCAGAGAAAACCTACTCTAGACTGGTGAGGTCTCTGGTGAGCTGGACCAATCAGAGAAAACCTACTCTAGACTGGTGAGGTGTCTGGTGAGCTGGACCAATCAGAGAAAACCTACTCTAGACTGGTGAGGTGTCTGGTGAGCTGGACCAATCAGAGAAAACCTACTCTAGACTGGTGAGGTCTCTGGTGAGCTGGACCAATCAGAGAAAACCTACTCTAGACTGGTGAGGTGTCTGGTGAGCTGGACCAATCAGAGAAAACCTACTCTAGACTGGTGAGGTCCCTGGTGAGCTGGACCAATCAGAGAAAACCTGCTCTAGACTGGTGAGGTCCCTGGTGAGCTGGACCAATCAGAGAAAACCTACTCTAGACTGGTGAGGTCTCTGGTGAGCTGGACCAATCAGAGAAAACCTACTCTAGACTGGTGAGGTGTCTGGTGAGCTGGACCAATCAGAGAAAACCTACTCTAGACTGGTGAGGTCCCTGGTGAGCTGGACCAATCAGAGAAAACCTACTCTAGACTGGTGAGGTGTCTGGTGAGCTGGACCAATCAGAAAAAACCTACTCTAGACTGGTGAGGTGTCTGGTGAGCTGGACCAATCAGAGAAAACCTACTCTAGACTGGTGAGGTGTCTGGTGAGCTGGACCAATCAGAGAAAACCTACTCTAGACTGGTGAGGTGTCTGGTGAGCTGGACCAATCGGAGAAAACCTACTCTAGACTGGTGAGGTGTCTGGTGAGCTGGACCAATCGGAGAAAACCTACTCTAGACTGGTGAGGTGTCTGGTGAGCTGGACCAATCAGAGAAAACCTACTCTAGACTGGTGAGGTCCCTGGTGAGCTGGACCAATCGGAGAAAACCTACTCTAGACTGGTGAGGTCTCTGGTGAGCTGGACCAATCAGAGAAAACCTACTCTAGACTGGTGAGGTCCCTGGTGAGCTGGATCAATCAGAGAAAACCTACTCTAGACTGGTGAGGTCCCTGGTGAGCTGGACCAATCAGAGAAAACCTACTCTAGACTGGTGAGGTCTCTGGTGAGCTGGACCAATCAGAGAAAACCTACTCTAGACTGGTGAGGTGTCTGGTGAGCTGGACCAATCAGAGAAAACCTACTCTAGACTGGTGAGGTCCCTGGTGAGCTGGACCAATCAGAGAAAACCTACTCTAGACTGGTGAGGTGTCTGGTGAGCTGGACCAATCAGAGAAAACCTACTCTAGACTGGTGAGGTCTCTGGTGAGCTGGACCAATCAGAGAAAACCTACTCTAGACTGGTGAGGTCCCTGGTGAGCTGGACCAATCAGAGAAAACCTACTCTAGACTGGTGAGGTGTCTGGTGAGCTGGACCAATCAGAGAAAACCTACTCTAGACTGGTGAGGTCCCTGGTGAGCTGCTCCCGGTCTCTGAAGCAGCCCAGAGAGTGCATGCTGTCCAGGACGTCCGGGTCCAGGTCACAGCGCTCCGGGACCCGACCCACACACAGCCTGCGGGGCGGGGGCTGCTCCGGACATGGCTCGTTACGACCCCCACTGCAATACACACACATTATAACACACATATTATACACACACACACAGTACGCATTACAAACCCATTACACACTCACTCACTCACATGCAAACGCACACACAACCATACTCACATATCATCACCACATATTACAGTACATATACGTATGTTTGTGTGTGCATGTGTG